>RJWH01001160.1:161094-447215 GCA_004363575.1 Solenodon paradoxus | reverse complement strand
GAAGCCGCTGCCAAGCCTAAGTCCTTGTGGAAGTCAGTCTTCTCGGGGTACAAGAAGGACAAGAAGAAGAAGGGGGATGACAAGTCCTGCTCCAGCACCCCTTCCAGTGGTGCGACAGTGGACTCCGGCAAGCACAGGCTGTCGCCTATTGTGAGAGCAGGTACGTCAGGACCAAGACTCCCCAGGGACAGAGCATAGGATGTGCATTCTCCAGTCCCCTGGCTTCTCTTAAAAGATCCACTTCCCCACACTGCTGCTCCCCGAGTTCTTAGGAGCCATGCTGACGGGCAGGGGATGGGAACCAGGCCTTGGGTCCACAGACAGGTGCCACTCAGTAGAATCATTCTGTTTTGTTTTTTTTTTAAGGAAAGGTGCAGGCAGGAAGAGAAAGGAGGAAGAAGCATTTTATTTTTATTTAGTTGATCACACTGGTTGATTCCCCCCGGGCCCAGGACTCAAACCCAGGGGTACGTGGCTTGCTCCTTCGGAGATGATTGACCTAAGTGATGCTCCACCAAGGTGCACCTCAACAGACTCATTCTAAAACCCAGCTTGAAATGGGGTGAGGGAGACCTCAGAGTCTGTGGCTGTCCTTCGCCCTCAGAGAAGAACTGAGTGTTAGCCGGCAGTACCAGGTAGGCTGCTCAGGACACATCAACGTAGGGTTGGCACTGCCCCACCTAGACAGACATCAGCATCCAGGCTCCTGGGTCCCCAGTAAAGGGAAAGTGCTGCTTAAACTGTCAAACCATCAAACCTCTATCCCTGTGGGCCGGGCTGCCCATGCGGGTGTAGACACCAGGAGAGCACCGTGGTGCTGACAGGCTGCTCACTGCCTCCCTCTGCCCTCCTCCCACTGCAGAGCTGCAGCTCCGCCGCCAGCTGAGTTTCTCGGAGGACTCCGATCTCTCCAGCGACGACATCCTTGAGCGGTCCTCCCAGAAGTCCAAGCGAGAGGTAGGTAGGCCCAGGCAATAGCTGGGTCTTCAGCAGGGGTCAAGGGCCTCAACCCTCACCCTCCATTTAGTGTTAGTCTTTGGCAAGATGGCAGGGAGGGAGCAAATCTGAAGCCAGTGGAGCGGGCGTGCCAACCCAGAACTCCTGGCAGCAGATGACTGGACCCGAGCCCAGTGGGTCATAGAGGGAGTTCTCGGGACCTTTCTGTTGAGCAGCTGGAGGTTATTTGCTCCTATGGCAAGGGGTCCTTTGTCCAGTTCTTGTGAAGAAGACCATAGACATTCCATACTCAAAGCTTCACCATATCTTTAGGAAGCAACCCAGCATTGTCCATTCATGCTTTGACCCTCACGAATTCCACCTGGAGTAGGTGGTGCCATTGGTGCCGAGTGACAGCAAAGGGGTTGCTCGTACCCCTGGGTCTGGCGGAAGTTGGGATGGAGTCTGAGGCTAAGGAATCACCTCGTAACCTTGCCTGCTTTGTACATTTGTGGGTTAGAGAGGAATTCTGACCACGAAAAACCCAGTCCAGGAAACCAGCTTGTGCTGAGTAGGGCATCCTGGAGTCTGACTCTCGCTGCCCCAGGCTTAGGAAACCACGTGGCCGCTCAGCTCTACTGAGAAGTGAGCATCTTCATCACTAGCCTCTCCTGGGTACTTTTTCCATCTTGATTTTCAAGGACTCTTGTAGCTTTGTCTTGATAAGTGAAGTTGGAGGAGGGAGAAGGATTGGGGTAAGTTCTAATGGGCACCTGTGTCGTTTTAGTGGGGACTACAGTCTGGAAAGGCCTCCAGCACACATAGACTGATGAAGCTCAGTGCTGGGCACATACTCACTCTCCCGCCCAGCTGCCTCGAGCGCCTTCTTTGAATGAAGAAACTCCCCCAGAACCTCGTGGGCCTTCTTTATAAGGTTTCCCAGGGCTTGGACTTGAATCAGTCAACTCCCAGAAGGGCCATCCCTGCATGTACCTGATCAGTAAAGATGACTTCTGCAACCCATTTACAGTCCCCTCCTCCTGGCTGGTCCAGTCCCTCTGTCGATAACTTGTCAGTCTGAGGAAACCTCTCATTGTGGTTCTCCCACTCTTGGTTTGTTTGTCTCCGTTGGCCACCCAACCTTTATCTGTCCACTCTGCTAGAAGGACACCTGGACAGCCAGGCCTCCTATCTCGCCCACCCACCTGCAGGACCGGCCTCCACGTGTCCCTGCCAGTGCCAGTTAAGACTGGGTCCTCAGTTTGCCCCACCGGCATCTCAGGCCAAGCTCACCCTGTGGCACTTTCCCAGGCAGCAGCACAGGGGCTGACCCGAGATGCACCGTGACCTGCGGATCTGGCTCTGCTGAAGGGTCCCCAGGAGTCTGTAAGGGAGGACATCTCCCTGGGCCTGAGAGCAGACACACAGACACGCGAGCGCACCATCAAATTGGTCTATTGGTTGCTTTAGTGGTCGGGCCCCTCTGCTTTTCTTGATTAATTAATGAAACGTCCTGGCACAATGCTGCGTGGCAGGCTGCCCAAGCTGACTTCGCCAAGTCCATTGTGCCGGTGACACGGCTCACTGACCACAGGCTCTCCTGGGGGCCCCAACGCCTGAGGCCCACAGGGAGCCTGCCCAACTGCATGAGCAGCAGCATGGACCCCAGTCCTAAAACCCAGGACCAGAGACCCCAGGGACCTCATGCTCCCCATGCAACCTGCAGAAGCAGAGCCCTTTGCTGGAGGCAGCAGAGGGAATACAAAAGACAAAGCCACGCTAGGACGTGCTGACCTGGCCCTACCATGGCGTGAAGTCAGGCTGTGCAAGCACAGCCACCTTGTCTTTGCAGGACACAAAAGCTAAAGAAGGAAAGCTAACAAAAAGAACAGCTATGAAGGACACTCTGGAACAGTTAAGGAAATGCATAGATATAAAATACGATCACATCAGTGCCAAGTTCCTCATACTGTAGTCATGTCGGAAAATGTCTCTGCTCGTAGGAATTATGTGCTAAAATGTTCAGGGCTGAAGTATGTCTACAAATGATTCAGAAAAATGTATAAATACATACATAAAAAATATATCACTTCCGGGAGAGAACCTTTTGAAAGGGAACATTAGGTTTCAGACTCAATTTGCTGTGTCTGTGTCTCTGACAATAGGAATCTCCCACATCTTGCCCCTCTCTACCCACACAGTATTGAGATGGAAAAAATGGTCTGAATCTCCATAGCAAACAGGTTACTCAAGGATAAGTAGCCTCTATAACTTTATATTTAAGCGGTTTTAATTTATATGCAAGGCAGACTGATGAAAGAGATTTAGGACTTAAGTAAGGATAGTCAGTAGGGCATTGAGCCCAGACCTTTTTCAGAACTGGGGTTCACTAGGCTGCTCCTCCTAGGCCCTGACAGCCAGGCTCCACACTTCGCAGTCCTGTGTGACGTTGTGAAAAATAATCACATGTTTTAGTCTTGTGTGTGTGTTTTAAACGTCTAACTGATTTTGCTCCATTTCTGTGTTCTATTTTTGATTTTTTAATTGTCGTTATTATTACTATTCTGTTTTGTTTTCTGTTGCCATCCCCTTAAAAGTCGATTTATATACCATACGCCTTGGCATTCAGGAGATCATATGCATCAAAGGTAGTGTCTCATTCCCATCGACTGGTCATTGTTGCATGCGTGTCTGTGATTTAACCACCGGAGCAGCCCCAGCCTGGCCCTCCAGCCACGTCCTCACTAACTGTGTTCTTGCGTGCATGGAACTGTCACAGACTCTGGCAGCAGAACTTCCTTAGTGTCACGACAGAGAAGGGAAAGGCCCAGCCCCTCGCTGGCTGGAGTGCATGTGGTAATTTTGCCCCTGGGAGGTGGGGAGGGACAGGGCGGCCCTGCTGGGACTGGGCACAGCAGAAATGAGGACTTCTCCAGATTCCGTGATTTGCAAAGTGATGACCTTAAGAGCCACCTGTTCAGGTGATGCTCTTTCATCACTTGAGCTCTTAGCATAATATTAGAACACATTCCTGAGATGAATTTGAATTTCCTTTAAAATCTATTCAAGTCTCTTTTATAAATTTTTTCTTGGAGGCAGTAAATTGGGTCTTCTGAATAGAAGCAACCCCACCATCAATCTGCCTCTTCAATGGCTGCCCGGTTCATTGAAGGCATCTGACACACCCTTGTGCCCTTAGCACCCATGTTTGCAGGTGGACAAGCACTGCATTTGACTGGTTCCCATCTGGGTTCTTGATGGCACTGGCTGAAATGCCCCCAGTCCACGTCCTCCTGCCTCTCACAGCCAACTGTTCTCTGTGCAGACCTGAGTCGGTCTGGGCCACCACTGTTCCCTTCTTCAGACCGTGTTAACCAGTGGGGATTCACTTGGACTTAAGACAGAAGCATCCCTGTTTGCTCTACTTCAGATGTTACTTAAACGAACCTTATAAATAGCACTCATCTGAAGCAAGTGGCTTATGATACCAAACAAGAAAATAATTGATTTTTCTTTGTCCTTTCCCTGTGTGCTTCCTAGAAGAGGAGGCCCGGAGAAGCATTTTACAGATACTTTACCCTACAGCGTCTTCAGAGGAGCAGGCTTCCTCATACGGGAAACAGATGATCTCAAAGAGCACATGTCCCTTTGTCATCTTAACTTCCTAACAGTAGTCCCACTCAGCCCACTGTCCCTGTCACAGCAGGAAATGTCCCCTGTGTAGCTCGAGTATCCCTGTGGCATGTAGGGCTCCCTCAGGGACAAGTGCTGGAAGACCAGTGAGCAAGCTGCAGCCAGGCGTCTGTAGAGCCAGCTGGTGCCCATCCGACTGCCTGCAGGCACTCTGCAGAGACACGGCTCTAACCTGGGGGACAGTGCTCTCCGTGCCCTGCCACCTAGCACCCAAACTTCATTACGGCCTGCAGGCACTGACAGAGGAACTCTCTCTTGTTCTCTGCAGCCAAGAACCTACACGGAGGAGGAACTGAATGCCAAGCTGACCCGGCGCGTGCAGAAGGCGGCACGGAGACAGGCCAAGCAAGAGGAGCTCAAGCGACTGCACCGGGCGCAGGTGACAGTGTGGTGTTGACAGAGCCCCCTCCTCTGGAGGGCTGGGTCTCGTCCACAAGGACAGCAGGCCAAGAGGGAGGAGCAGAGGCTGACGGGGTGTCCCCGTTACCAGAGAGGACGCTCCCAAGTCTCAGGCCACAAGCCCATGGCTTGATACATGTAATGAGACAAGTCTTATGGTATCTTTGGTAGAAAGGGAATTGCCAAGCTTTGAATTTCCTAAATTCCAAAATCATAGTATAGTCAACTAGCTCATCATAAGCACTGTTATCAAAAGGCAGTCTGTGACCTGTCAGCGTCTGATGGGTCTGGGACTTAGGACCACGCTATCCAGTCACCAGCCACTGTCGGCAGACCTCAGATCTAGACCTGTCTAGCTTCTTTTTTTCACAACAACATTTCTTTATGTAAAATATTAACATACCTAAATACACTATGGATTTTAAAATGAAGCCATATGTTTATAGTTATATTCATAAAGATTAGCAGGCTAATCAAAAGCTCTACACAATTAGAACATTAACAGCAAATCCAAGTATAAATGAAGATATTCCCCTGAATTCCATGCTTCATCGAGCATTAAAAACCACCAATCTTCTCATCCTTTTCTTGTACGCTGTTCTGTATCCACATTGTTTTATCTAATTGGACCCCTGGATTTTATTTCACTTCTCTGTGACATTCTCCGCAGACACATATCCTTAGCTACTGCCTGGGGGTGGACTGTCCGCCGGGCTCTCCCTCAGTAGTCCCCACACAGCACAAAGAAACGTCTCACTGTGGGCGTCCAAAGAGATTGCAGCTCATTCTCCATTCTCATTTTGTTTTGTTTTTAATTATTTATCTTGTAGAGACAGGGTTTCTGCAGTGCTTGCCAAGAACGCCTGCTAGTGCTTTAGCCATGTCCCCACCAGAGACACCTGAGGTCACGGTGCTTAAATCCCTCCTCAGCAACTTCCATTTGCTCCCTTCCTTTGAACACTGAGGAGAGGGGCTGGTCACTCCCCTCCCGGCACCCACACACGGGCGATTACTAAAGACAGGCCGGGGTCCGCGCAGTTAACACGACCCTGGGGAGGCAGTGTAGGTGGTAAGCACTCTGGGCACCAGGCCCACCAACTGGGGCCTTTCCAACTTTGTGACCTAATTTAGTTTTCTCCTCTTTGTGTTTGTGTGATCTGGCTGTCCTGAAAACTAGGAGATGGACCAGAGTGATGGGTGCTTACACCATGTTGCTTTCTCGTAGATCATCCAGCGGCAGCTGGAGCAGGTGGAGGAGAAGCAGAGGCAACTGGAAGAGAGAGGCGTTGCTGTGGAGAAGGCGCTCCGTGGTGAAGCAGGTACTGTCCGGTCTCCTCTGTGAGGAGGCTGGTTCTGGAAGCAGAGCCCCCACATACCCCACGGGAGGCTGGCATTGCAATGCAGCCACTTTTGCCACAGGATCCTCTGGGTCCCTTCATCTCTGAGGTTTGGGGCTTCCTATTAGAGAAGAAAGGCACCTCTGTTCAGGGCAGCCCTGAGGCCCAGACCTGTTACTTGACATTTACCTGTAGAATGACAGTTCAGTCACTTCATCTACTGATGGCAAACATGGGCCGCCTCCTCCTTTTTCTCCCCTTCTTCTCCCACCCACCATTTCTCTAGCAGAAAATACCTAGGAATGAGGGAGATTGTGCCTCAAGGAGCCATCACAGAACTGATGGAGCAGCCCCCTAGCCTGGTCCCAGCCTGCACTTCCTGTCCTTAGCTCCCCAGGCCCTCCTCCAGCCCAAGCTGCACAGAGCATGTGAGGACATGCCCCACAGAGCCCCCACCTCCTATGGCGAAGCACATAGCTTTTTATGTGAACCAGGCAGGCTCTGTGTTGTCCAGAGGCTGTGTTTCCCAGAGGCTGGAACTCACAGCAGCCTAGAGGGGCTCCGAGGACTCAAGCACCAGCAGGGAGCTCCCCCTGGGAAGTGACTGAGGTCCCGGTGCTTGGTGACCACTGTTCTAGGGAAGAGCTCTGGAGTGCAGTGCAGTCACACCCATCCATGCAGGGGTGGGGCGGGTCAGCACAGTTGAGTTCAGAGAAAGCACAGAAGTAGCTACGTCATCCCTGGTCCCTGAGCCTTCGGAAGCCTGTTGGTTCAGGATCTTGAGTCGTCTGGGCCAGCCCTAACTGTAGCCACCTGTGAGTCATAGAGACTGATCTCTGTTTTCCCAAGAGGCTTGAGGTTCTGTCCATTCTCATAGGAAAAAGTCACCTCTTTGTAGAGCACATGCCTCCAGGCTCAGCCTTCAGATTGGGAGGCTGGGGATGGTGAAGAAAGGCCGTGGCCCCATTTTGCAGCAGCCCCTTCCTTCCTTGTATCCTGATGTGGTGGGAGGTGGGGTATGCCCCCAAGCAGGCTGTCTGAAGTGCAGAAGCAATGGTCAGCAACAGAAGGGCACAGGCCAATTGCTGCACCTAATCCCACTGGGAACTGACCTGTGCACTAACCACAGGATGTGCCTGGTGGCAAAATGAATGCACTGGGTTCTGAAGTGCCCCTGGTGGAGGTCAGGGGTCGGGCAAAAGAGCAGATGTCTTTCAAGGCCTAAAAATTGCAGCTGAACAGTCAACGCAGTGACAACCATCAGATGAAGAGACGGAATGGGGGAGAAAGATGAGGTTGTGAGTGTTCCTGGCTGTATGCCTCCTGATGCTTGATGCTCAGGCCACCAAACTGCTTGACGCTTAGGCCACCAAATGAAATGCAGAACCTTGAACCACTGAGCAGACAACCAGCCAAGATGTCTGGGACTGCGAGGCAAGCATTGCGTTAAGGAGCAGGGATTCAGGTTCCCCTAAAAGGGCCCCTGGGCTGTGATGTGCCCACCCTCCTGGTGTTCGCTCCCCGCCTGGCATGCTCTGCCTGGGCCTCCTCAGGGAAGCCTCACCACCTGCAGCGAGTTAGTCGGAGCCCCCAGAGATGCCCTACAGGACCCAAGGGCCCTGCTGTCAGTGCCTCCTTGTCTAGCAGAAGATGCAGAAGGGAGCCTGGGCCTGTCGTCATTCCTTCTTACCCACCCCGCTGTTCGCTCAGATGGAGAGTGAGGCCTAGAGCTCTCAACACAGTCCAATGATGCATCATGCATATGTACCCACCCACATTTCATAGTTAGCGAAATGCCCTCCTGCCTACGGGGTTCTAAGGTTTGGGGCGCCGGCCCAGCGTCACTGGTTTCTTTAAAGCACTCACTGTACAGTCCGAGTCTGTAACAGGCCTTGTTATCCAGCTGCTGACTGCCAAGAGGCCAGAGGAAATACATCTCTGAAGATTGGCTTAAGATTTTGCCAAAGTCCATCTTTCTAGTTGTTTAGATAATTGCCTTTTCATAAACCTATATCAGAATTTCATTTAAGTCAGTGCTTTTCTTTTCTTTTTTTAAGGAAAGATGTAGGCAGGAATGAAGGCAAGCAGAAAGAGGCAGACCGGAAGAGAGGAGGAAGAAGCACTTTATTTGTTTTGTTTAGTTTATCTTGGTTTTTTCCCTGGGCCTCATGACAAGAACCTGGGTCCTTGGGATGTTTGTGAACTGCCCCCTGAAGGTGGCTAACCAAACCACTGCTTCACCAAGTCAGTGGTTTTCAAGCTTGTTTTTCACAGCAAACCTTTTGACATGCCAAATTTTAAATTCAAGTTTAGATTACTCTGTTACCAGATGTTCATTTGAAAATCCAGTTTACAGCTTTTGAAAATACAGCGCAGGCGTTGTAAAGCTCAGCATCTAGCTGATCCTTGGACACAACCCAGAGAACATCCTGATACACACTGGTAGTTGCTATAAATGGTAACCGATTGCTAATAACTCACCTAGAAAACTCAGAAGGCGTGCAGTTTAAATGATCCAGATACTAGAAGTTCACACTGGAGCAGTGGGAATTGTTTTCACAGTTCAGTCACTAACAAATCAAATAGCAGCTCATATTCCTTATAAAGAATAGCTCTCTGGTAGAAATTCCCAAACACGAAAACCAACTCTGCTGTGACATCCTGACCCACGTGTCACTCGCCTGAAGGAACACACCAGCGACAGCTGCTGAGATGCCGGTGCCCACTGAGCAGCGGCTCTCCAATGTCTTCCCTGTCTAGTTGTATGTGGGCACTCTCCTTGTAGGTCAGAATTTAAATAACTGCAATTTCCTCTTCCCTAACACATTTCCAGAAAGTGCAGATACATGTATCCCAAGAGCAGAAGGCACTTGTTCCTGAGGGTCTCACAAAAGCAAGTTTGCCTGGTAGCACAAATCAACAGGTTGCTGGTCTTCAGTGGGTTCAAGGTTAACATGTAAATTATTTGAATGCGATGTGTCTTATTTAACTCCTTTAAATGAGTTTAAAAATCTATAAATCATGTATCTGCAAGCCTCTGGAACAGCTCTTGAAGACCCCTAGGGTTCTACAGAACAATTTGAAAACCACTGTTCTAGTTCAGACTCTTCTAGGTAAGGCTTTCCTTAAACCCCTCTATCCAAACACATATTTGTGCTGTTTCAGAAGACGGGCTTGGTAGCTATGTTGGACGATTTCCCCATGATGCACTGGGGAGATCCTCAGGATGACAGCTCCTACCGTAAGAATGTTTTCAAATATTTCCTTTTTTTTTTTAAGAAAGGAAGGAAGGGAGGTGTGTCTGGTGGCTTAGTGGTTATGTCCATTGCCTCTAACCAGTGCAGTTCATATACATCCCAAGGATCTAGGTTGAAGATACTAGGCCCCAGGATGAACCAAGATGAACAACTAAAATAAATAAATGATTCATCCTCTTTTCTCTGCCTGCTTGCTCTCCTTCATGGCCTGTCTGTACCTTTTCTCTAAAAAAAAAAGAAGAAGAAGAAGAAGAAAAAGGAAGGGGAAGGAAGACAAAGCAGTTTTATTTATTTGTGGTTGCCACCCCCAGCCCCAGGTCGTGAACCCAGGTCCTGGGCTTTACACAGTCCACACCCCAACCACTGGCTTAGCTCCTGAGCCACTGGGGTGCCCTGTTTTCCTTTTCTTACTTCATATCTTTGGTCAGAAGTCCCAGGGGCCCTCAGCATCTTTGAAGCTATACTGTGTACCTTGGCTTCTCCTTTTTCTCCTGTTTCTGCTTCCATTCCTCCTCTTATTCCGGTGCTCCTGGCTGAGCCCTTATTCTCGAACCTGATAGTCTGAAGTCTCCCAGTAAGGGAGTCAGCCCCCTTCACTGAGGGCACAGCACTTCCAGAAGCTGCTGTTCTGTCTCACTGGGTCAGTTGGACTCCAGCACTCGAGGGGGTCCAACTGTTCTGCAGAAGAGATCTGACATGGGCCTGCCCTCCCCTTGATCTCATCTTACCTGGGCTCAAGGTAAGGGCAAGACTGAGACAGCTGTGATTTCTGGTCTGGGGCACCCAGGAAGCCCTTTCTGTTTCTGAATTCAAACTAAAACCACTGGAGCAGCCTTGAGCCTGATTGTAAAACCTTTCCAGGATTGCATTCTACTGTTGGGGCTGTCCATTTTTGAAGGGGGACCCTCATGTGAAATGCTGGGCAGCCAGGGTCAGCATTCAGATTGTGAGCTTTGGAGTAAAGGTGAACACCCTGCCCCTCAGCAGTGCCCTATCTGCACCTCAGGCTGGTGAAGAGCAGAGCATCCTTGGCTGGACAGCTAAGAGGCTAGGGGTACCTGTGGCCAGCAGACGTCCAACAGCCTTAGGGAAAACAGTCTGCCCTACTTTGAAAGAGAAAGCTGGCCTACTCTGGGTGCCTAAACCTCAGAAGAAACTGGATCTCCTTTATCTCAAACCTATCCAGCAAGTGTTTCTGCAAAGAATTTATCTACTCTTCACTGGGGTCTCACGTGTGACTTCCTGAAGTGTTCTGCCTTTAAACCTAAGAATTGGTGTTTCTTCTTCTTTTTTTTTTTTTTTTTTTTAGTAAGCAGGCAGGAATGAAGGTGTGTAGACAGGTGGCAAGAAGAGAGAGGAGAAAAAAGCACTTATCTATTTAATTGTTCATCTTGGTTGTTCCCTGCAGCCCCGGCTTACAAATCCAAGTCCCTCCATTTCACATGGGCTGCACCACCACAACTGCAGGCTTAACTGCTGAGCCACCAGGACACGCCAGGATTGGTGTTCTTGTCGAGCTTTTTTAGGGATGTTTGCACATTGTCTTCAGACCCTCAGAATATGTTTTTTCAAGGAAAGTTACAGGCAGGAAGAGAGGAGGAAGAAGCAGTTTGTTTTATTCAGTTGTTCATCATTGGTTATTTCCCTGGGTCTTGAACTGGAGAACTAGGGAACCGGGGACCTTGGGATGTATATGAACTGTACCTGGATTAAGCTGCTAGGCCACCAGGGTGCGCCAGATCTTCAGTCTTGGCTTCTAATTTTCAAAGCCAAGGAAGTAAATAGCCCCTGATCTGCACTTGAAATACTTTAATCTTCTTAGTTACATATGATTGAGCCCCAACAAGGTCAGGATTCTGAACAAAATCAAGGCCTACTGTCCTAACCCAGAGTACAAGCAGGAATCACACCATCTGTCACCAGTGGTTTTTAGTGACCCCCCCCACCCCCAGGAAGTTCGTAGCTCAGCATGTGTGTGTGTATAATGCACTTACAGAGAGATGCATGCTTTCCAACCATTCCTCTGCCATTTTGCTGTATCTCTGTGTTCTCAGGCTTCATATCATTGATTGCTTGGGTATGGGGGCACAGGAGGGTGTCTGGTCCAGTAACTCTCTCTTCACCAATTCCTTGTTGTAGACTATTGGGGAGAGTCTTATTACAGTGACCTCATCGACTTGCATCTGGGTGGTATGTATAGCGGCTTCTATTGCTGACATTAACCCTGCTGACACTCCTTCCCATTGCCCTGCCCTGTCCCTCCTCAAAAACAAGAGGAAATCAACCCGATAACCAAATGGCAAAAGCACAGGCCCTTTTCCAGCTCAAAATAGAGCAGCATGACAGATCCTCCCACTGCCCAAATTTACTCCAGAGGAAGATTTGAGAGAGCTTTTGCTGCCTGTAGTCATTTTCATTATAATACAACTCCATCTACCTCCACCATCAGACTAGCTTCTGCATCTCAATCCCACCAGTAGTGTTCGCATGTTCGATAGTCACCGCTTACGCACAGCTGCACACACACATGTGCGCGCTCACAAGAGTACATTCTCTCTCCAACACAACCTCTGCCCTGAATCTCATCCCTCACAATATGTAGGTTTCACATCCTTCATGAAGCTTCCTGCCAACCACACTCAAGAGCCAAGTATGTTAAGAACTCAGCTCCAACCATGTTCATTAGTGCATGTTCATGTTTTCCCCAAAAGATCTAATTACATGGGAAAAACATCACTTAGGATTTATACCCAAATTTATGGACCTTAAGATAGGTAGACAGGTGCCTGTGATGATGTCCCTCCTTCCTTGCCTGGAACTTTGCACAGGAAGTCTAAGGCAGTGGGCCCCAAAGTATGGTCCTGGGAGCTGTTAGAAATGCAGAGTCTCTGTCCTCACCCCAGGCCCCCCACATCAGAAACTCCAGGGGTGAGGCCTGGTTCCAGGTGATTCTCATGCTTTGTAAAGTAGAAGACCACTGCCTTAAAGGATTCAGTATTTTTATGTCTTGCTGTATGGAGGTCACCACTTGATTTAGCTTATTTGAGCAATGATGACTCCCTGAGTCTTGTTTCTAGACTTTGGTCAGCTTTTCTCCTGGAAAGCTGCCATTTTGTCAAGAGGAGTACCAAGCTCCTGAGTTTAGCCCATAGGGACAGTGGCACCTTCTGGGAGTTCCTGCACCCCTGGTGAGGCAGTCTGACCTGACCACCTCATCTCCCCTTGCAGAACCCTTGCTTAGCAGTAATATCAGAACAGAAAAGCTGGCAAAAATTACTCTCTCTCATTTTTTACCATCATCTCAGCCTTTAAGAGTCTCTTCTTGGCCCATTCATTTGAAAACCACAGGCATAATTCAGTGATTGCTGCTACAAGACAGGGCCATACTCTTAGAGAACCTCCCAGAAGGAGCTGGCTCTTGGCCTTGTGGGGGTTGAGTTCCTGTTACTCCCACAGAGTCGGGGGTCCCCCTGCCCAGGAGCTGCCCAGCAGGGACCACCGTGGCCAGTGCTGCTGTAAAAGGGCTAATGCTTACCCCCACTTAACAAGCCCCAGTCCTTGTCTAATGTCCTTGATTCCTTTTCCACCTCCTCCTAACACTTCCTGGGCATTGTTTTATGTCATTTTCTAAATGAATCTCAATGTGTGAAAATGATTTTCTATAATTCAGAATCTCCTGGAAGGAACTGTCAAAGCTCATATCTTTAAAAGTATATTCACTCTTCCCTCCCAGCCGAGAGACTGCCACCACACAGGTTGCCTCATATGTCTAATTTTCTTTTCATCACTATGTCCCTGGACTCCAGCCTTCTGGATTTAGAGTTCAGCAGATTCCACATGTAAATGGCTTCAGTAGAAAAAAGCAACTCTGTCTTCTGAATTATAAAAGGCCCACCACCAAACAGCTCTGAACCCCTGCAACTTGCTTCTCCTCAACTCATTACTTCCTCTTTTGTCATCTCATTATGACATCTGTGTAAAATTTAGACTTTCCTTGTCCGTTCTGCTCACCACACAGCGGCTGCTAGAGCCTGACCAACAAAGCATGAACAAAGCGCCCATTCCGAGGGGAGTCCTTAGCTACCCCAGGCTGAGAGAGGGGGCTCTCTGGCCCTGCTCCCAACAAGCTCCAGGAGGAAAACAGATCCCTTTCTCATTCCTGCTGGTTCATTCTTGGAGCATGTGGCAATGTCATTCTTTGGGGTTGGGGCAGTGAGGAATTACCCTTTTGAAATATGGAGGCTGAAATGTAGAACCCAGTTGCTTTCAAGTATTATATCCCCAGAGGGCCACACAGAAGGCCCCTTGCTGAGCTGGCACCCATCCTCTTCCTCAGGTGGGTAAGATGAAGCCCCAGTGTTGGTCTTTATGTATCTTCCTCCAGGAGTCCAGACTCCCGACCCTTGACCCCTGACCCCTGACCCATGCTCACCCCTCCCACTGCATTGCATCAGCAGTTTCAGTCGCTCCCAGCCAATAACTTTCAAAGGCTCCAAAGTTGTATCAAAGTCTGCACGGTAGAGATAATAAAAGATCCCTTCTTCACATAACCCAACCTTGTCATTTTAAGAGAAGTCATTAAATAGTCACATAATGAGCCTTGAACCAGAGAGGGAGGGATCCCAAGTGACGTCATTCCCCTTTCCCTTTTCTCAATCCAGACCCTGCACAGGCTCCCCCTGCGTGCCCAGTGCCACCTTCTACTGCACTGGTACAGATAGGTAACTAGAGCTCTTTAGATAAAGAACTTGCATTTAAAACTATCCACACACAATTTCTAGTTTTCAAAGACCTCGTCTTGGTTTGTATGTCTCAAAGGAAACTGAAGGAACATGAAATGGTTCAGACATGTACAGGAGAACTAGAAAGTAGTCTTTCACTGTTGCTGGAGGCTTAGGGGGAGGCACAAGGAGGTCCACCCCTCCTGCTTACCCGCTTCCTCCTGTGCTTTCTATTCTAGTCCTGTAATTTGATTGATAGATTAGTAGATTTGGTACTTGTCTGCTTGGTCTGAGCATTACCCTGGCTCTGTGTTTGCTTAGGAACTTTAATCCTTACACTCTTCCGGTGCTGGTGGATGTATATGTGTGTATGTTGGATCACTGATCTTATATTCTAAGGGAGAGCAGAGGGGTTCCATCCCCGCCCCTACCCCCACTGCAATCTAGAGTTTTAATTCTGCACTGAGTTTTTATAATTGCATCTCCCTAGCCAAGTCAGATTGGGTTGCCAGACCTGACACGTCCACCCTGTCATGATGCCCACTCACCAGTCTGTGCATGGCTAACCACCAGCTTGATTCGCCATTAGGGCCGCAAGTGTTTGTCCTCGCCACCAGATTTGGAGGTGGGTACATCCACCTTGCATTGCCAAGGTTACTTCAGATCAGGGCCATGGCACTGATTCTGAGCAAATGGGCTTCCTGGGTTGAGGAGACAGAGTTCTCTGTGGAGAATGATCTTAGTCAAGAAAACATTTGGTAACTCTTTCTTCACCTTAGGCTACGTAAACTAAACCACACAGAAAAGAAGATCAATGAAGGCCACATCCCTTAAACAGAACCACCGGGACACTTTCCCCATCCTGGGCATGTGGCTCTACAAATTTAATCTGGTGGATTGAGCTTGGGCAGGAAAGGTAATGCCCCTGAGTTCTAGGAAAAGATGAACAAAAGTATGCCATTAATCTGCAGCATGAATTGGATACAAAGGTCTTGCTGCAATACTGGGTCAGTTTTCCTAAATAGAAGCGTTACTGCCTACACAACAAGCAGAAGAAATGAGCGTCCACTGCAGGAAGGAAGAGGGCAGCTAGAGGTCAGCCCCTGAGCTCCTGCAGCAGGAAAGGGTACCTGGAAATTCAGGCCTCTCTCCTGCCCATGACACCGTGGAGCCTGTCATAGGCTAAATTAAAGGAATCTCTTACAATGTGTAGGATCTCTAAACATACAGCTGGAAGGGGAGATACCCACCCTAGAGTACTTTATAGACTGCGTCAGAATGGAAGGAAAGGGCAATTTTGAGCCTATAAAAGGATGATTTTTTATTTTTCCTAAGAGGAAAGTTGCAGGCAGGAATGAAGGTGAGTAGATAGGCAGGAAGAAAGAGGAAGAAGAAGCTCGGTTGTTTTCCCCCACATCCCAAGCCCAGGATACAAATCAGGGTCTATGGGATGTATGTGGACCATGCCCAGCCAGAGGCAGCAGAAACAACCACTTTTCCACCAGCTATGCCAAGAAGTTGATATTCTGTAATGTGTATGAGCTGATGATTTAGAATTCTGTATTTGCATGTGGAAATACAGTTATAAAAGACATTTTTGTGTTTACATGGGAGAATACAGTTTTCCAGACTGGGATTTCTAGAATCTAGATTTCCCTAGTAGGCCCCTCTTTATGGTTTACCAGGCATCAACTGTAGAAACCCTCTAGTTTCAACCCTGTAGAGACAGCTCCTTTGTCCAACAAAGGGACTGAAGGCCTGGATGGTGGGGAGAGATGGGTGCCTGGTATATTACAGTCCCATGCTGGTCTCAGCTGCAGACTAGCTCCGTTTGTTCAGGAATCCTAGAGACTGCCCACCATCTTGCTTTCCTGCTGTGACTTCCCTTGACATTGGCTTCCAACCAGAACAGTTTCCTGCTTTGGCTCTTAAAATGGGGGTGGTACATGGCTGGCACTGTGCCTTGTACATCAGAAGTGCGCTGTAAACATTTCTTGTATAACCTAGTATTAGTCTCTTAAATTGTCTTTAAAATAAGCCCAGATCCTTAGAAGGTATTTTTACTTGTTTTTTATATCAGCACCAACATAGAAGCCAATGGGTTAAAGAAAATCAGGCAGAACTGGATGACTGAACTGGAGATGCAGAGCCTCAAGTTGAGGCCCGTCATAGCTCATGTGCCTGGTGGACACAGGCCTGTGATTGAAACTCAGCCTTGTCTTTGGCCCTCTGGGCTTAGTAGTCATATCCTCAAACTATTCTCTACATCCCAGTCTCAGGATCAGGGGACATTGGGATTCTGAGTACCAAAAGGATTGAAGTCCACATTTCAGAGGCACATCCAAGCTCACTGTCTTGAGCGTTGGCTGGTTGACTGGTTGGTTGGTTGGTTCCAGCTCTCCAAGCATTTTACTCTGTTAGCTGGTAGGGTGGGAGGGAACACTACAGTGCTTTGGGGGTGAAGAGTCTTGGACAAAGCCTTTATGAGGAAGCAGAGGGACAGTGGAAATACAGAAAGAACAAGTGGGGAGTTGCCACAGTGCTCTTCCGTTCTTCCACCTGCCCACTGTTCTACAGACTGCTGGGTCCTGGACCAGTGCTCATGAGAGCAGGAACTGGAGCAAAATGGGCACGGAGAGCACCCCAGCTTAGGAAGGCAAGACTGGATTCAGCTGCGCCATTCTCTCTCTGCATCCAAGTTACTTGTCTTCTGGGCCTCCACACCAGTCTGGGAGAAAGGGTGATGGATGTGACTGCCCTTCCAGGTCTACCATTTTGAGTAGGGTCTCTGTGCTGTAGATGCTTCCAGTAATTGCCATTGATTGCACTTATTCACCTAGAGCCTTTATTGGCCCTTTAAAGAAGACAACCTCTTAAATCAGAATGGGGAAGGAAGAGGTGGTTTTAGTCAGGGGGAAGGGGGGCTGTAAAGTGTCACTTCTTTTAACTTCAATCCCTTGTTAAGAGATACTGATGTCTGTCCAGGCGGCCATCCCAGACTGATGCAAGAGCCAAATAAAGTAATGCTTTTGCGAATATTTTAAAATTGTAAATCACTAGCCATGCTTTTTCCCTGCATCTCATTGGATCTGACAAAACATGTCTTGGTATGTGATATTTGGCTGCTTTTCCGAATTCAGTGACATGTGTCACCTACCCCGAGATGGGGAGTTGAGTGAATGTTGAAGAACAACTGATGATGATCAGGTTTCAAAAGGAAGTGGTGCTAAAGAGGAGACCATTTCACTTATCGCCAAGGTGGGACATGGAGAGCAGTGCAGGAAGGAAGCGAGTGTAGACCTGTTAACAAGTCTCCATACACAGCCAAATTGGCTCTGACGTCATGACTGGAGTCCATTGCACACTGACATGGCTTGGGAAGGATAAGTCTGAAATCTGTTAGAGAGACAGACAGCTATTACCTTGCATTTACACAAGCACACGCACACTTGTATTTGCAATGAGCCTAACATCATCTTTTCCCCCAGAGCTAGTGAACCAACTCATGTATTTCTCACATCTCCAAAAAAGGAAAACATTTGCCCTCAAAATCAGCCCCTCTGTGTCCCCATTGCATGTTCATTTCAGATTCGAATCTGGGGTGGAACTCCCCTCATTTGACTGGTTTTTCCCCTCCATGTCTTTTTAAAATATTTATTGGGTATTTTTCCTGGATAGAAAAGAGCTGTACATTATGGAAACTTGGAGCATGTAGGAAAGTCTAAGAAATAAAGACAGAACCATGCACAGTGCCAGCTGGCCCAGCACCTTCAGAGGGGACCTTTCTGGCCATGACACATTCAGACTTCTCTCCATTGTCCTTCTGCCTATTGCTATGAGAAAGCCTTTAAAAAAAAAACAAACCTGATACCCCTCTTTCACATTTCTTTTCCTAATTTCTGTTCTGAATATTGTATGTCTTCTATATCAGAGTGAATGAGGATGTAACCACAGTTGTGACATCCAGAAAGCAGAAACACATTTTAATAGACATGCAGGCACATACTTCTTTGTTTTGGATGTGTATTGGTTGTGCCTCGTGTCACCGTCCCTGGCTGGTGAATATCTCCGCTCTGCACCATGGCCGTTCGTGTGCAGCCTGAGTCCCAGGAGGCGAGAGAGCTCCCTGACAGTGTGTTTGGTGGGATTTGTTCAAGAACTCTGAGCTCCAACATAGACTCAACACTTTGAAACCAAGGTTGATGTACCTCAGCTTTCAGGCAGACTAGAGAGAAGAGAAAGAAGTATTTTATTTTATTTAGTTGTTCATCTTGGTGGTTCTCCACGGCCCCAATCTGAGCTCTTGGGGTGAATGTGGACTGTGTCCAACCACTGCTCCACTGGGGCGTGCCCAGACAGTATTTTTCAGGAGAGGAACCCCTCTCCCCACCTCAGTGCATCAGCCAGTCACGGTCATTTCTGTTTAGAGCACTGGATACAATACACATTTCACATCCACACGGTCTCGGGCTTCAGTTTGGAAATTCTGCCCACTGTCAGATTCCATGCAGAGCACATTGGAGAACAGTGAAGGGCTAAAAGGAAGTGGTACCTGCATTGATTCAGTTGCAGAGGAGAGGGGACCTGGCCAAGAGCTTGCCTCCTGACTTGTCTGTTGGCTAACGTGGCTCATTTCTTCAACCCTGTTCTGATCACGCAGCCGCCACACTCTCCCTGCCCCTGGGGGTGTGAGGCTGCTCCTCCCAGGCTCTGTGTCTCCTGTGTGTGCCCCTGTGGTTCTGTGATGGCCCCCTGCTGCGCTCCTCTCCCTTCTCCCTGATGGCCGTCAGGTCTCCCCAAGTCCTAGAGATGTCTCTGCACCCTGTCTTCTCTCAGTTCCCCGTCCACGCCTCTCGCCAGCATTGTGACTGTGAGTTTTTGGCATGTCCTGTCAGCTCACCCTGCTTGGCCCTGCAGTCCACAGTGGGACAGCCTTCCCCAGGCTGCGGCATCAGACCCCTCTGCAGAGGTGGGGCGTGGGGGAGAGAGGGCTGGGTGGCTCTGCTGGCACTTGGGGGCTGGTGATAACAGCTGGTGCAAGTCACTGCTGTGCGGAGACCTGTGCAGACACATCCTGTGTCTGAAGGGCAAGCCCGCCCCCGGCAGAGCGCTGGGAGCCCAGGGCATTAGAAGCAGCTTCCAGCCTCCTGCTGGCACGGCCACGTGGTGCTCACCATCTCTCCTCAGTCTTTAGACTTCCCCAGGCCAGGTTTACCTGGAGCTTACAGCCTCCGGTGACATCGCAGAATATTTCACACAGGTTTGGTTGCTGACCCAAGTTGTCGCTTGCTAGCCTAGCAGCAGGGTTGGCCACCTAATTAATACTGTCTGTCCCGCAGAGGCGAGCAGACCAGTCCAGGGGCTTTGGGCTTGTTTGAGGGGACCCAAAACACAAAAGGCTATCTTTTGGTAATATCCAAATGTCACCACCCTCCCAGTAAGGACTAAGGAAGAAGGGGCTGCCCGCTTCCCCTGCCAGCCGTCCTCATCAGGAAGGGAACAGCGGTGCCAGCCTTCTTCAAGCCACCACCCACGTCAGGGACTGTGTCCAGGCCTGGGGCTGCTCTCGTTCAGTTCCCATGCTGAAAAAAGGACTTAACTCAATTGTAGACTTTGTTTCCCTTGTTTCTGCTTTTCCATTCCTTGTATTTTTTTTCTTTCTTCCTGTTGTTCCTTTCTCACTTTTTATGCTTTTTGTCCTCTGCTTGTTTTTATTTTACCTTCTCCCTGTCCCTCTCCACTTCCAAATTCCTCCTCCTCTTCCTTTTTTGTCTTTCTCCGTCTCCTCCTCCTCCTTCTCCTCCTCCTCTTTCTTGTTTGGTCCTTTTTGAAGTTGAGCCCAGTGGCGGGACTCCACGGCGTAGACCTCTCTCCTTCTGCCCTTGCTGTGTCCAGGAAGGTAACGTAACTCTCCCCACATCATCCCACTGCCTATCAGGGGTCATAGCAACTGTAGTTGAACAGGGACCCCAAACCCAGCTAGTTCTTTTCTTTCTCTGATACCTGAAAGCCCCGTTGCAAAATTCCACGGGTATGTGGCAGTTTCTTACGAGGCACAGTATCCCTTGAACTGTACGGGGAGGACTGGGCTACAGAGGGAAGCCGAGAGCTGTGGGTCCAGGCCTTCCAGGCTGCAGCAGGGCACGCCAAGGTGCCATGCCCTGTTCATGGCTGGGCCTGTGGCTCTCACACCCAGCAGATGGAGGGGCTAGGGACACAGGCAGCAATTTGGATCAGTGGAGTCGAGGAATACTGTCCTTACAAAGACTGATCTACACAAATGCCCCGAGTTCTTTTCAAAACGAGCACTAAAAGCAAACTTCTCTATCCTGTGTCTTGCTGAGTGTGTGTGTATGTTTTCTTTAAGTTTGTCTGATTTGAAGTCTGTTGTGGTGGTGATAAGATTGTCGTTGAAAAGGCATGTGGGAAGGGAAAGGGGAGTGTGGTCATGACTAACCCTTGCTAACCTCTTAACTGCTCTCCATGGCGCTCACATTTGACCTTCACCCACCCCGCCATATACCTTTGCTCATCGGCTGTGAACAATCTCTGCCATAGCTCATGAGCAGTGTCGGGAATCTCCCGGTGGAATTCTTTTGTCCTTGCCCCTGGGGAGGCGGGAAGGAGGGAGAATCTTTGGTGTGTTTGTGGCTTGCCGCACTGGACAGCTTGCATGCCTCAGGGCTCCACCTTCCATGGCCACGTGGGCACACTGTGCAGAGATGCTCAGAGAGGAATGCATGGAACTGAGCTGTCGGCTGCTTTAAAGAGCCAAAGAACCAAGTCTATTGGGTTGGGTGAGGGGAGCTGTGGTCCCCAGACACTCCAGCATGCACTCCTCAGTAGCGGGCTCGACTGGCGAGGAGGGAGCTCTTGTCCTTCAGAGTCAGACTCAGGGACAGGAGTTCACCTTAGACACAAGCTACGTATGTGCTGGGGCACGGTACACTAACCCTGCTTGTGCGAACGTGACATTTCTGCCGCTCCAGAGCGTGGCCCACTGAGAGGCTAACTGGCTTTGGCCTCCTGTGTCAAGGAGACGGTGCTGCAGAGAGGGAGGTCAGTGCAAAGGATGTAGGGAGGCAGCGAGTAAGGAACTTGTGCTTCAGAGTCATCCCTCTGAGGTGTATTTCACAGTTCTTGGTTTGGTCTTTACTGGGATAGGATATAACCAAATGATTCATAAAATGGAAAGTACATGAAAGGCTTCCCAGTCCAGTGCCTCTTAATCTAGGGCCCCCTGCTGGACTTTAGGAAGCCCATGAAAACCCTAAAGTTCTATATAAAATGGTGGGAGAGGTACACGTGCATTTTTCTAGGAGGAGAGTGCCTTGATTTCTTGATCTTAGACTGGTTCGTAACCCCAAAATACTGCAGAACCACTGCACCATCTATCTTCTGCCTTTGGGCAGAACCACACTATCTCCATGAGCTTCTCTGTGCTCCAGGGAAGAGGAATCCATTGCCTCCTTAGTGATTGGTCCTTGGAAAGTTCCTTCTTCTGTCCTCTTGTGCAGGTATGGCCAGCGGAGCGGGATAGACCACTGCTGGTAGAGATTTCAGTACCAGCAGCGTGTTGGTGCGCAGCAGCCTGAGTGAGCAGGTGGCCCCAGCCCCAGAAACTACTGCTGGGGTTGGATCAGAGCAGGAAATGACCCCTTCTTTAGTGTCTGGGGTCTGCTGGCGTTTCTCTGCCCTTGGTGAGAAACCTGACCGTGTCCCTGGGATGCACAGACTATGCAGGACTTGTTGGGAGAGTATTTTTCAGGAGGCCTGATAGGACACACATTGGGATAAAAGTATCTGCCTGGTCAGGTTATAAAGAAATGAGGCACCAGTACCAGTGGCCCAGAGTGGGCAGGAGCCCAGGAAAGAATGGGTTAATGAGTAACTTCAGCAGAGGGCAAAGGGGAGCTTATAAATTCACATTTGCCCTGTTCATTAGACTGGTTTCCTCTGGTACAGAATGAGTACCAAATAAATAATAAAAGAATGAAAAGAAGAGAAAAAAGGAGGCCAAAGCACCTCAAACATACCGAAGGAAATCTTGAGCAGGAAAGGGCCAAATAAGCCATGACAAGGTTACTGGGGGTGGTCAGGGCCAGGCGTGGGCAGGACAAATGGAAAGCACAGACTCCCTCCATTGGCTGGGGGTAGGCGTGCTGCCCCCTCCATGGCTGTAGGCAAACTTTGGACCTGGCTTGGGAGTGTTCCGGCAGCATCTTGCTCGGCTCTCTTTGCACATTTGCCCCAGTGTGATGATTCCTGCCGGCCGGGAGACAACAGACACTGCCTGCAGGCTGACGTGCCCCTTCTCTTGGCAGGCATGGGTAAGAAGGATGACCCCAAGCTGATGCAGGAGTGGTTCAAGCTGGTGCAGGAGAAAAATGCCATGGTGCGCTACGAGTCGGAGCTGATGATCTTGTGAGTGCCCTTAGGTTGGGAACCCACCACTGGGGGTGGCGCTTCAGCAGTGCCTGTCACAGCAGGAGCACAGCTCCTTGATCATTTGGGAGTGAGGAGAATTGGCCCCCAAGTCACTGTTGCTTCTTTCCCTCACCCCCAACACACACCCCAGCGCCCGAGAGCTGGAACTGGAGGACCGGCAGAGCCGCCTGCAGCAGGAGCTCCGGGAGCGGATGGCGGTGGAAGGTAAGGGGTTCTGAGGGGGTGTGCGGGCCCTGCTGCTGCTTCCTGGCCCTTCACACCTAGTGTCTTCTGCTACTTCCCAGATCACCTGAAGACTGAGGGGGAGTTATCGGAGGAGAAAAAGATTCTGAACGAGATGCTGGAGGTGGTGGAGCAGAGAGATGCTCTCGTGGCCCTGCTGGAGGAGCAGCGGCTCCGGGAGAAAGAGGAGGACAAGGACCTGGAGGCCGTCATGTTGTCAAAAGGCTTTAGCCTGAACTGGTCCTGAACTCCCGCCCACACCCTGGCTGGCTGGTCTGCAGCCTCTTCCGGACCTGGGCTGGGTTCTCCCAAACCACCTGGAGCCAGGATCTGAGAAGGCCTGGCACCTCCTGGGAGTTTGCACTCACATGTCCATGTGCCTCTTGAGGAAACGAGTCGGCCCCCCTGCTGTGGGAGCCCCAAGTGACGGCGATCATCGGAGGTGGCTCAGCCTCCCCGAAGAGGCCCACCCTGACCTGGAGCCTCGACTGGGATGTGAAAAAGAAAACCTGTGCGCTTCCTGAGGATGCGTCTTGACCAGTGCCTCTTCTCGGTGCGTTTGTAAGAGAAGGAAGCTACTCCGTCTCTATCAGAGCCGTAGCCACCAGGGCGCACCGCTCCGGAGCAGAGGGCAGCGCTTCTTCATGCTCCCTGAGCGCCACCAAAGAAACGAAGACGAGCCCCCAGGAAAGAAGATGTGAATCAATCCCGGGATTGGGGCAATGGCCGATCGGGCAGCGCCTGCTCCTGCATCACAGGGAAACAGAGGGGCGGCTCCCCAATTCATTATGCAAGTCAGGAGAACCAGGAGGGATCTGCTCCCCGGACCCCACACCACACACTGGACTCCAAGTGGCCAAATGCCCCCACCTCTCTCTGGCTGTGGCCCAAGGCCTGTGGGTCACTGCGTTTTGCTTTTAATTCACAGCATTTGACACTGGAAAACACTCACTTTGGGGAACGGGGTGAGGCCTGACATTTCAAGCCCCCAGTTGACAGATAGGCGTGTCCCTGTTCAGCGCTTCACGTCAGGCCAGGAGAGTCTCTTTTTTTCCTTGGCATTTTTCCTGTGTTTGCACATTGAAATGAAGCTGACAACCTGGCAGGACGCTCAGCCGCTTCAGACCCTTTTTGTCAATTAACTTATTTTTTTAATACTTGAAAAGAAGCAGCGTCATTTTTATATCTTTACTAGAGACACTGATCACCTGGCACCTGCTGTAGGAGCAGCAGAGGTGTTGCTGCCTCCCACACAGCCCCACCAAACAGACTAAACGCTTGTCCCAGCCATCTATTTGTTAGCCTTCTGCAGAGCGTTCCTGACCCGGCCGGCAGCAGGGAGCAGCGGGACTTGCATGTGGGCCTTCTCATGCTCTTCTCTCCCTCCGGGACCTCGTGTTCGCACTCCTCCACCCACAGCCCTCCCTCACTCCAGCACCAGACCGTGGCCTCCACACCACCCACGTGTCCAGGATGCACTTTGTGCTGTGGGAGGCCCAGCCAAAAGGCAAAGATGGCAGTCTCCCCCCATGTTGGAATCCTGGCTCTGCAGGACCCACCTTTTCCTCAGTTTTGGTGCCAGGGTTCACTTCCTACAACACAATTATTAAAGTTTGGGGTCCACCCTCTTCTAGGCTGGCTGGGATGGTTAAGGGGAGACCTTGCAGTCGGCCTGGCTAATGAGCACGCCCTCAGCCCAGCCAGCTAGGAGTGTGTGTTACAGCAGGGTTGGCATCTAGGTTGGTCTCTCCAACAGTTAAGCAGCTCCAACCCTCCCTTCCAGAGGCTGGTGGGATCCTCCCTGTTTCTGGATCTTGGGATGACAAAGGATGTTAAGCACCAGGTCACTAACACCCCCCCACCCCCGCCCCAAGCCCCATTGGTTCATTTCTCATGGTTCAGCCAGAGACTGGCTGTGCCCAGCTCAAAGAACCTCTGAGAAAATCCAGGGTGGGGCAGTCCTCTCAATCAAAAGAATCAGCACACAGTCAACTCAGAGAGGATTCCCATCAGCACTGGGCAATCGGAGGAGTTCTCCAGCCAACTCCCAGGGGAGAGGGCCCAGTGCTGAGAGAACAGAAGCCTGGCAGCTCTTCAAGGTATCCTGAAGGCAGGACAGATCAGGGTCCGTGCTGACCTTGGGACTTCTGTGGGGAATCACACCGTGCCTCATCTTGAACATTCGTTCTGGCTACAGAGGAGCAAAGAACCTGTCTTCACTTTGTCCAAAAGCTGCCATCTCTCTCCTATGGAAGCCTGGGAGAGGTGCTGCTAGCCACCATCACAGCTCTGACCTGTTCACTTCTCTTTCTGAGGAGGCAGTCTCCATTTTATTTTCTTGAAAGCGGGGAGAGGAGAGCGTTCTAGATTCCGTCTTTACACCCCAGACTTCCAATAAAATTGGACTTGGGACAGCACCTTCCTCACCTGTGTGGCCTTTCCCTTAGTCCCCTTCTCCAGAATGCCACCGGATCCTGCCAGGCCCCGGAACGCTGCTTCCGTCCTGGCTGCACCCATTGCAGGAAGCTGGTTATGACGTGCCTGATAAGGGACACAGCCGCGGGGCTGGGTTCTAACACAACCTGATGGCGGAGGAGCACCGGCGCCACCACCTGCCCCTTCTGCTGGCCAGCACTGGTTGGCTTCTTAGCACCCCCTGCATCCTTCCAAAGCACACACTGCTGCTGCAGTCACTAGAAAGGGGGCTGAAGACATAACAGAAGCTTTCAAACCCCACAGGCCTGCAGATTTTCCCCAGCCCTCCGCTCCTGACTGTTACAACTTCGGGTCCTAGTAGAACACCTTTTTAAAAACAAAAAACTCCTGTTTCATAACCACTAGTTGGCGGCTTACTTTATCTGGTGACATGCTTCATGGAGTGTTTTCAAATTCTGGAAATGCACACAGTTCCAGGCAAGTTTTCCCCCTCAGGAGAAGGGCGGGGAATAGGGGACGGATAGGTGTCTGAAATGCCAGCAATTGAGAGGGCTCAAATACAAGGCCAACACAGTGGGCAGTGAGTTCGGCCTCCCCAGAGGGAAGGCCCCGGGCTGTCCCAGCCCAGTCAGGGTGGCCAGCAGCTCCTGGGGTTCTCCCCCTGCCTTCCCCCACAGGAGCCATCCTCCAGCTGATTCTGACCAGCAGTGAGAGACTACTCTATCCTTTCCAAACCGAAGCAAGTTTTCAGTGGGGCAAGAACGAGAGTTTAAAGAAAGACATTTTAGAGGTGGTTACAACTGACCCACAAAGGGGAATGGGCCATTTTATGCGCAATAAAATTTTTTGAAAGAAATGCAGAGTGTATTTCTAAAGTCATTTTACTAGACTTCGTAGTGAGTCAGGCTGCATTCCGCATTCCCCTGCCTGCCACCTGCCCTTTTCAGGTAGGTGCTGTCCACATAAGTCCTTAGACAAGGTCTCATCTGTGTGAGGTGTACAGCTTGATACAATTTGTGCTTTTTTAAAAAAATCCTCCGTATTATCCCAGCTCAGTTATCAACCACCATCACTTAAGAAAATGTCTGAAACAACTGATGTGGTAAGAAGCTGCTCTTAGAAGCCCAGGACCTGAAGAAAAGAAGTGTCTTCTTTGAAATGGAGATTCTCCAAGTC
This sequence comes from Solenodon paradoxus, assembly GCA_004363575.1. Taxonomy (NCBI): domain Eukaryota; kingdom Metazoa; phylum Chordata; class Mammalia; order Eulipotyphla; family Solenodontidae; genus Solenodon; species Solenodon paradoxus. The sequence goes on along the minus strand of RJWH01001160.1, from coordinate 420,590 downwards.
AGAGTCTCCCGAAGACCTGGCCACTGTCTGCAGACCTGCCCAGGCTCTGTCCTGTCATTTGACTGACCTGTGGCCAGCAGTGAGGGGTCTTCAGCCTCTGGGCCAAAGTTATTAAGGTTCTCAATATCCCCAAATATGTTCAGTGTACAGAGGGAGCTGCCATCACCCTTTGTTAGCCTGGGATCACCCCATGACCTTGAAGGGATGGCCCTGGCCAGTGCTTCTCTTTGCTGCAAGATGCTGCTTTTCCCAGAGTAAGTATGTTCTCTCTCATCCCTCCTGTTGCCCTCTCAGGATTTTTTTTTAAATGCGCAGGCAGGAAGAGAGAAAAGGAAGAAGCATTTTATTTTTATTTAGTTGTTCATCTGGTTGTGTCCCCGGACCTGGGGTGCAAACTGGGGTCTCTGGAATATACGTGTACTGCACTCGGTCAGAGGCAGCAGACCCACCTGCTACTCCACCAGGACAGGCTGACTTCTCAGTATTACAACTAACCTTGTGATCACTCACAATGCTGATCCCAAAAGCTCAGGGCTTCAGGGCTTCTGTCCAGGCAGCAGGAAGACAGAAAGTGGGGCGATCCCCACCGGGGAGCCTGGAGCTCACTGCTCTAGAAGCTGATTCCCAGACCACCTGGCTACATTGCCAGCTATTCCAGAAGAAAGAGGGCACCTGACACAGATGCAGAATTGCAGGTAGGGGAAACAGAACCAGCTCAAGTGGATGTGCTGAGGCCCTAGATTCCTGGAAGGAAAGATGGATCATGGCTTCGCCTGTTGCAAAGACTAGAGTTTGGTAGTCACCTGTGCTGGGCCCAGTCACCTTTTCGATGGGAGTCACTTGGATGAGAACTGAAAATGGGCAGGATTTGGCTGCAGTTCACAGCAACCCCAGGTGCCAGGAAACAGTGGTGGGTACAGGTAGGCCACAGCCATGGAGCCTGTGCAGGTGTCCCCTGAAGCAGTCCCCCTTTCCTTCCAAGAAACTGCCACATGGGGTGGCTCCAAAATGCCCCTGAGCCCCGAGTCTGCAGGATCCCTTCCTGGAAATCAGTGAAAAGTGGTGAAGGGGGAGGAGGTGCCATTTGATTTCACTGTGTGAGCTGGCGAGACTGCCTCCCTCTGTGTCCCCCAGCAATGCACAGTGTGGAGAGTAAGAAAGCAGCTCTTGGGTGGTCAGATCCCACTGGGACCTGGCCCACAGGCCTTCCTCTGACGGCCTGTTGCTGCTGCTGAACTTTGCAGGGAGCATTTGTGACCCCCACTCCCTGTGACCCCTGCCCTGAGCAGGAGCTTAAAAGGAGCGCTCAGATCCGGCTTGCCTGGCAGGCAGGTGCACTGGCTGTGTCCGCCTGAGAAGCAGCTGTCAGAACAGGCACAGCACCCGGGAAACACGTGCATTCCCTTCCTCACACCCTAGCATGGCCTTTCTAAAGCCGGGGTGTGGGGGGGCTGTTAGCCTTTGGACCAGGACTGAACACGGGGGCCCCGGCCCCGGCTAGGCAGTGAATAGCACTGTCTTCAAACTAGCAGGCGGGGCAGCCTCCAGACCAGGGGCAGGGCCCCCTGAAGTGCCTGGTGCAGGTGTGGCGCTGCACCGGGCGGTGGTTGTGAAATGAGGCTGCTGTCCATACACACATGCTGAGAGGAAGTGGTCGGGAGTGTGAGCTGGGCAAGATCAAGGTCAGCATTCCCTTGTGAGACATCCCTGCCTCCTTCTGACTTCAGCTGTGGTGTAGGTGCGTCTCTGAACTGGTTAGTGCCTCCCTCCTCCCTCTGTCAAACCTGGGGCTGGTCGCCCACCCCAGTGCCCAGGAGGGCAGTGCATTGAAGGATTTGAGGTTCCTGAGTCAGGTGTAGAAATGCACAGGCATCTTTCATGATACTAACTGATAGTCACTGCGAAGGTCAGAAACCCCAGAAGGACCGAGGGCCAGGTACTGGCTCCCCTACTGCCCAAGTTCATCTCCAATCTACTGGGGAGCTGTGTGTTTTATTTTAAAGCCTGGGCTGAATGCACTCGTGAACTTAATAGATACCAGTGATATAGGTAGGAAATGTTTCCAGAGTGTTCACAGGCTGCTGCTGGGTGTGTGCCTGCAGCTGGCAGTGCTGGGCATGGTCAGCCCTCAGGCCTCACAGGGAGCACACCTGCACCCTCCCCTCCAGGGACACCCTGCAGCCCACCAGGCCTGCTCTCCCAGCAGTGGTTCCAGGGGACTTGCGTGGGTCCATGGTCTTCCAGAGTCACTGTCAAGGACAAGGGGTTCATTGAAATGAATACCAGGGTGTGTTAGTGTCCAGGTGTGAGAGGCAGAAGAACAGGGGTCTGCCTGAATACCCACAAGCAATTGGTGCAGAAAGTGATGAGAACAAATGCAACTCTTAGTAGAAAACCCTAAAAACACCTAAGGTTGGGCTCTCTGGCCTTCAGGTCGTCTCCCCAGGAGTGGGAATGCCAGGTCTTTCTCTGGGAGAAAAGGACGCACAAGAAGCAACTGGTGGCCAACAGCAGCCTTTCCTGGCTGCATTTCATTTTATTTTTTTAATGTTGTTAAAGGCTTACCATTTAAAAAACGTAACCAGGACCAGGCTCCTCCTTGTACCAGCCTCATACCGAGACTGAGTAACATTCTGGCCCCAGTAATTACTGCTTGAAATCTCATCAAATTGTTTTTAAAGCACCAGTACAAATGTGGGGAGGCTGAGGTGAGACAGAGCAGGGCTGGGCCAGGGACACCCCAGCCTTTCCGGCTGCCTCATCTGCCCAGAGCAGGAGTTGAGCCACAGGGCTTTGTCCCTTTGGAGCCAGCCACCACTCAGGCCTGTTCCTGGAAGACTCAGAGGGGCAGCCCCTGGGGCCCTGCCAAGTTCTCCAATGGGAGGACATGGAAAAGGCATTGGAAGTGTTCCCAGAAACACTGCCTGGGGAGTGGGTGGAGGGACTGCGTGGACTAAGGACTGTGCGGACTTCGTGGTTGTTTAAGTATAAATGTGTTTTTTATTTTTTAAAGGAAAGGTGCAGGCAGGAAGGGAGAGAAGGAAGAAGAACTTTATTTTAGTTTTTATTTACTTGTTCACATTAGTTGTGTCCCCACCCCCACCCCCACTGGAACTCAAACCCAGGGGTATGTGGCTTGCTCCTTCAGAGGTGACCGACCTAACCACTGCTCCACCAGGGTGCGCCAAATGCATATTTAATACATATTTAACATAAGCTGCACGTTCGCACCTGTGGATGTGAGGAGTCCCGCCCTGTTCATGACTTTTAGCGTCCTGTGTGGAAAGAAAAGGGAAACCTGGAGAAAATAGCTTTTCTGGGCCAGGTGTAACCCCCTCACCTTCACCCCTGCTATTCGCACTTCTCAGGTGTCCAACAGCCTAAATAAAGCCAGTTATTTTCCTCCTGTGTGGGAAAGGATCATTCTTCCCTGATAAGCAAACTCACCCAGCAGGGGACTGGACTCAGGGACCCTTCCCTCTAGAGGCCCCACTAACGGGGGCTGTCCTTTCGCCCCCAGGCCAGTGGCCATCCTGCAGACCAGGAGAGCTGCGGACTGCTACCTTGTCCCCCTGCTCTTCCCGTCGGCCCCACCCTGTCTGCTTGGAAGAGAGCCTCTGCAGCTAGCAAGGGTTCTCCTCTCCGTCCCTCCACAGTCCATTCATCTGGAAGGAAAGGGGCAGCAGATACGCTGCCTTCCCACAGCCTGGTGGCCAGCTGAGGACAGTCCCTCTCCATAAGCTTTTCCCAGAGCCTTTCTGAAGAGAAGAGTGATGAGGGGAGGTTTGCTGCACAGGCCTGCAGGTATCCTAGTCCCTCAGCAGTGCTGCAGGAGAGGCATTTCTGCTCCTGGAGCAGGGGGTGGGGGGCACTCAGGGGGGCTGAGAGCAAGAAGTAGATATCTGGACACAGAACAAGCTACATGACATGGCCTGCCACCTGCCAGCTTCCAGCCAGCCTTGTAATAAGGAGAAGGACAGGGATGGGTGGGCCCGGGGCAAGGCTGCAGCGAACAAGAGCGACTGGGGTCACCAAATAGATTGCAGGACGCCCAGAGCCCTCCAGAGTCCCCACTGAGGGAGCAAGGCCAGGCTCCTGCCCTCCCAGCCTGTGAAGGGTGTGCTCTTTCCCTTCAAGTGAAGACTTGGAGGCAGGTGAAGAATTTAGTGCTTAAACAAGTAGGGGCAACAGGACAAGCCCCGCCCCAGGCCTCCTCACCCAACTTTGCACTTTCCTCCTCCCTGGAGCGGCGTTCTCAAAGACCCAGCACAACCGAGCACAACCACTCTGGAACCAGCTGCGACAGCAAGAGCTCAGAGAAGCTGCCTGCCCTGAGTGGGCCAGTGGGTGGTGACTTGCCCTTCACCACCAGAAGTGGGAATGATGCTCCTGGACCAAGAGACTGAGGAAACTCAGGCACAAACACAGATGTGCCAAGGAGTTGACCTTGGCTTTGTGAGCTGAGCGGTGAGTTCAGCCAGGGAAGGAGCCGGTAGCACTGTGCAGTACTGAATCGGGTTTTCAGCCCTGCCGTGTAGCCCTAAGAGTGTCCTCGTCCCTCAGGATTTGGATTAGTGGTTTAAAATGTTTCCCATCTTCCCTTTCCTTCACATGCCTCTAATGATCTCCCCAGCGGTCCCCTTGTCCCTTATACTCCTCTAAAGATCAGCCCAAGAGCCCTGCCCCTACCCCGGCCACCAGCCCCTCCCCTGGCCCAGGAGACAATTCATTAGAGCCACTTAGTCATGTGGAACCTGCACGGACCTGACATCTGGCCACAACCTGGCTGACTGACCTTGGATGTGGCTCTCTCAGCCTGTTTTCTGCCCTCAAAATGGGAAAATAACCTTCGGTCTCCGCCCTCTGTGTGAAATGGCTGTGGGACTGAAAAGAGCAGAGATGCTCTGTGCTGAGTTCTGTGGGTTCTGCAGCTGCTGAGTTATAGTCACAAGCCACATCCCCTGCCCCCAGGTTGAACTTGGGTCCCTGCCCACAGCAGACGTGCCAGGTCCCCAGGCACAAAGCTGCTCCTGCAGCAGCGCCTCCTATAGGATCAGCAGCAGCTGTGGCGTTTCTAGACCAGAAAGACTAAGAAACTTAAGGTCAGAATGTCTCCTGGCTGTCATGACCCAAACCCAGATGATCGTTCTTCACCTGCCACAGGTCTCTGCTGTGCAGGAGGCCAGAGACAGACACAGGGTCCCTGCCCTCAAGGAAAGCAAAGTTCCATGTACAGCACTCACTCTCCAGCACGGGGTTTCCCCATCTGTGCGTCTCTGAGTGGAATCTGGACCCTGTGAGTGGCCCTCTCAACATGTCTCCCTCAAATCACCATGCATGACATTCAATCCCATCATAGCCAGGCCCCTGCCCCACCCCACACTGGGACTCCCCACACCCTTCCTTGAACTCAGCATCTTTCAGCCAATGTCAGAAAGATGAGAGATAGCATAGGAATCCAGGACTGGGCCAGCCCTGGTGGTCAGATGTTCTTTGACAGTCACCCCACCCGGGAAATTCCCATCAGCCTCAGGAAGGGACTTTTCTGAGTATTAGCAGTCACTTTGATTCCTGGGCAAGGGCCTCCCTGACATCTGTTAGCTGTTGGTCTTATAGGGAAGTCTGAGGTGACTTGGGAAATCCCAGTGCAGGTGCTGAGCCAGGGCAGTGGGGGTGGGGGGACAGTCACCTGCACCCTACCGTCTTCCTCAGGGCCAAACTTGGCAACACAGCAGGCAGGGCTGGGAGGCTCCAGACCGTCCCAGCCTGCTACTCATCTGTGTGCTGCAGGAAGGTGAGCTCTGCTTGCAGGCAAAACAGCTGTTCTCAGTGAGTGCTGGTGGAGTCGGGCATGGCCACAGTCCATGCACATCCTAAGGATCTGGATGTAACCCTGGTGTAAACAACCAAGATGGACCACTAGATAAGATGAATGCTGCGTCCTCCTCTCCTCCTGCCTGCCTGCCTGCCTGCTCACCTTCACTCCTGCCTGCTCACCTTCACTCCTGCCTGCTCACCTTCATTCCTGCCTGCACCTTTCCTTTAAAAAAAAAAAACAATTGTTCTCTTTTCCTGTCAGACTTTCCTGCCTTCCAAAGCCCACCAAAGCCAGGTTCCATCATGGTGGGAAAGCACCTGGAGTCCCACCGCCAGGCCAGGACCCTCTCCTTCCCAGGTATCTCTAGGCTGTGCCTCCTGGCTCTTTGCACACCTTCCCAGGGAGCTGGACTCCACGACAGCCGCTGCCAGGGATCCAAGCACTTCCTGCAGCAGCCCCAGCCCCGCCCCCGCCAGGCCTCCCACACTGGCCTCTCCTCAGCAGCACCCGAAACCCACTTGTGTTCCTGTGTCACCCCAGTGTCCACTGAGACAGAAAGCCGCCAGCCTGAGTCTTCCTTTGGGTCCCGGTCAGCATCTCAAGTAGACGCAGAGGAGGAATTCTAGGTGACCTCTGGGACTTGGAGGGTCCTAGGTTATTGGCCACCACATTCCTCTGCACTCTGTTTGACCGTTGGCTTAGGTGCCAGGGGGGACTCCTGTCCCTCCAGCCCTAATTCCTGTCACATAGTGAGCAGTGATGGAGGACTGACTGCACGAGATGTTCAACAATGACAGGACCCCCTCACCTTTTCCCCACAAGATGTCACACTTCCATATCCTTTCACCGCCCCAGGGATTGGGCAGGAATTGATGGTCCCTTTCTATCCTAGAGGTGAGGAGGAGGGGTGCCTGGTTGGACGATGCCTTGATTCCAAATTAAGAGTCAGCTGGATGTGCCCTGGTAGAATAGTGGTTTTATATGGTCACCTCCGGCCAAGTGCAGGCCACATGCATCACAGGGACCTGGGTCTACGTTCCGGGTCCAGGGAACAACCAAGATAAACAACTAAACAAAAAATCAATTAAAACATGCTTCTTCCTCTTTCTTCCTGCCTGCCTACTCACCTTTGTTCCTGTCTGCACCTTTCCGTTAAAAAAAAAGTCAGCTGGGGGAATTACAGCTGTCAGCTTTCACAAGCAATGCAAAGAGGGCAGGAAGTGGCATTTGTGGGCCACTCTAGGGAAACAGGCCCTAAGACTGGCTCATCTGAACAGCCTGGGCATGGGGTGCTTGTGGGAAAGGGGCACCACAAAGTGGAGTATGAGCCCATCTGCCATTCATATCCCCCGCTCCACCCGGATGTGTCTCCTGGGGGGAGTCCAATCCTTCACCTCCTGCAGTTTGAGTGGACAAGACGCCTATCAAAGCGGGAGCATGAAATGACTGACTTAGTCTACACGCACGTGTCGGGCACCAGGCACCAACTGTGAGCCAGGCAGCCCAGCCCTGCCCTCTCCACAAAGCCAGGGACACCGGCCCTGCTGCCCTCCCTCCTCCGCCCTTCTGTTTCCCAGTGGCACATGAGGTTATGGTGAGAGCCTGGAGACTATGCCGACAGCGAGCTGCCAGGAAATGAGAGATACCTGCAGAAGTTCATGAGCGAGTCCAGGTGTGTGGGGTGGAAGCCACTGAGGGGCAGATGTGGGGGACCCTCAGAGCAGGACTATGGAGGCAGCCTGGAGGTAACCAGCAGAGGGAGAGGCTGGGAGAAGGAGTAGGCCATCCCACTCCTTTCCCTTCTTCCTCTTGTGGCTTTTGAGAAACCCCAGATACTAAGCTCTTCCTCCCTGAATCACCTCCCTGACCCCTGACCCCTGACCCCTGACTCCCAGTGAAAACTCTTACACTTCACAGGTCTGCTTGGAAGGCTCTCGGAGGACTGCTACGTCATAATTGTAGCAGCCACCATCTACTGAGAACTTGCTATGTGCCAGACACTGTGCCTAACTAAGACTACTCTGAATTCAATTCTTCATAACACTATGCAGAGGCACCTGTTATTATTTCCTTTTACAGAAAGAAATAGGAGCTTGCTCTGGGCATCAGGATGGGGTAAGCCAGCAGGGCTTCCAAGAATCCCGGAGATGCTCCAGTCCGGTGGCGTTTGTCTTCTGAATCCACACCAGAGGTGTCATTTGGCTCATCTTCCCCAAACCAATTTTCAGCCCTGAGATGGCTTCACACAACACATTAGGCATCTGGATGTCACTTGTCCAATAACCTGAATTCTCCAAATTCAGCTTTCAGCAAGAAAGTGTGTGTGAGCAGGGGGTCCAGCCAGGCCTATCAGCAGGCTCTCTCTTCCCTGGTGGGGGTGCTCCCTGCCCCAGTTGGGGCCACACACAGGGTTGTACGGTATTGAGGCTGGGGGCCTCCGGGCCCAGCTTGTTTACCTGAGCCTGGTCTGGGTGTGACTATGACGTGGCCCAGGGTGGGAGCCTGGAAGAGCAGGTCACAACAGGAGTTCAGGGAGACACAACACGCCCCCTACACTCCCCTGAGACTGTCTGCACAGCCCGAGAGGAGGGCCTTCAGGAACCCAGACTCCAGAAGACAGAAAAGATTTGAATTTTGCTTAAAAAAGATGAGCTTTGCCCTTGACCTTGGGGCAGGACAAGACAGATGTGAGACTGCCCACATCAGGAGAGGAAGGTCACCTGGCAAGAAACACAAGCAGTAAAAGGAAAAGAAACTCAGTCCCCTCCAAATGAGTGCAGGTAAGACCTAGCAGGAGGTGGGCGTGCGAGTCTGCTGGGGCTGCCATACCAGATGCCTCAGTCTGGGGGTTTAAAAAGAGAAATGGATTTTTCTCATGGTTCTGGAAGCCAGAAGCTCAAGATCAAGGTGTCAGCAGGGGGTGGGTTACCTTTGAGGTCACATCCTTTGGCTTATAGATGGCCACCTTCTCCCTGCATCTCTGTATGGTCCTTCCGTGGTGCAGGCCTGAGCTGTGTGGCCTGAGCTCATCCTCTAAGAACACTGGTCAGATGGGATCAGTGACCTACCTCCACTCCCAGGGCCTCTGCTCCCTTTAATTACCTTTTCAAAGACCATGTCTCCAACGCTGTCACATTCTGAGGCACTGGGGTTAGAAATGAACAAGTGAATTTGGGGAGGATGCAGTTCGACCCGCCACAACGGGTTTTAGAAACAGTCTTTTGGAGACCTGGCTCCTTAATGCTGTTTTCAAAAAGCCAACCTCTTTCTACCATAGAGGAAACATCAGAAGGAAGGGGGTTTGGGTCTCAGCAGTGGGAAGAAAGTGAAACTAAGGTCAGGTCCCCATTGCCCAGTCATAGCCTCTCACTGAAGTTGTGTGTTGGGCATTCATTGCTAAGAGCACCTTTCCCTTGTCTGCTTATCTGTACATTGATTGTTCCATATTTAAGTAAGGCACAGTTTTACATACAGTGAAATTACCTGTAGCGTGGAGTTCTGTGAGTTTTGACAAAAGTAAACAGTTGTGTGACAACCACCACAAATCGAGATACAGAAGAATCCATCACCCAGAGGTTGCCTGTGGGGTCCCTGCATATAGTGACTTTACAGTCCCTCCTGCTCCCCCCACCCCGTCTCCGGCAGCCACTGTCCATCTCTGACCCCCTACTCCTGCCTTTGCGAGAAGCATCAATCTTTCTTAATTTACAAACAAAACAGATCTTACAGCCCAAAGCAGAGGAGAGAAGCAAATTCCACTGAGTCTGGGGATGGTGGTGTGGGGAGAAATTTCCCTGACATTGCTTTAGAAGTTAGGACCCGAAGTATCTGAGACTAGGGAAAGTCTGACAATGGCCAAGAACAAACTAAGAGGGCAGAGAGTAGGCATACATTTCCACAGCCATAAAAATCTTAATGCTTAAAACCTAGCAACGCCGGTTACCACTAATCTTAAGAAAGGTAAACATTGTGAATGAGGAAAAAGTTAGCAAAGTTAATAAAGGTTTTAGAGACAAGAGGAGTGTGCACATTTCTCAAGAGGCTTTTCCCTTGAACCTCTGCAGAAACAGCTGCTTCCTCAGCAGTGTCATGAACTTGATGACACTGATGTGCCTTGTGGAGTAGCAGTGGGTCTACTCTCTCTGGCCAGGCATAGTCCATATGCATCCCAAGGACCTGGATTTGCCTCCCAGGGTGGGAGTGGGGTGGGGAGGGGGTGTTGTGTCGGGAGCAGCCGAGGTGAACAACGAAATAACTGAAAATGTTCTTCCTTCTCTCTCTTCCTGCATGGCCTCACACCTGCTGCAACTTTCCTTTAAATAAAGAGAAAATGATGAAGCTATGAGACAGATGACTCAGTTATAATACACTCGTGATGCATTAAATTCCCCCAGAAGACCAATAAATGTTTTATCCAAAGGGAAAAATTAGAAATGAAATTGGGACTCAATTGGCATAGATTCCTCCCTTGCAGAACAGGTTCAACTACCCCCCACCTTGTTTAGAATAAAATCTTAACTCCTCAGTGGGCTCCGCACAGTCCCTGCCCCATCAATCCCTCGCCCACAGGTGCACCCGTGACAAGGAGCACCTTGCAGCACAGGCAAATGTTCCCTGCATCCAGAATGTTCTTTCTCCTCATGTCATGGCCCCACCCTTTGACTTTCAGCCACCAGTTAAATATCACCTCCGAGATGATCCAGTTCAATAGCCTCCCACTGCCTCACTCGCAGCTCCTGGCTGAGTCTGCCTGACAGCTTCCTGTTCCTGCACATTCCATGTGGTGGGCACCTCGAATACCAGGCACTGTTTGAAGCACCAGGACAAGAGTGTGAATACAATACAGCTCATCCCTGTCCTTGTGGAGATCATTTTCCAAGACAGACAAGGAATTACAGATTGTGAGCTGTGCCGTGGAGGAAAAGGAAGCCAGGCCCCAGCAAGGACAGACACCATTGGGGCTGAATGATGGTGGACAGTGGTGGCACTTGAGCCTGAGAGGAGCAGAGTATTCCTCCTCTCTCCGCCTGCCTGCCTGCTCACTCTCATTCCTACCTGCATCTTTCAAAAAGAAAAAAAGAATGCAGGGAAGTATGTCATTCATCACTCAAAAGTTTAACAGCCAAAAGTGGTAAGAATAAGATTGTTGAGTGGTGTGGAGTTAGGAATATGCTTTGGTCAGACATTAAATCCTCCTGGCAATAGAATATGTAGTCAGAGCTTGAACAGCTTTCTTGAGTGCATGATGGAGCCTGGCTTGTGTACAAGGGTCCTAGAAATATACCGTGGAACTAGAGTGTTGGTGCCAGAAGCAATGGGCAGCATGCCTAGGCCAGTCTCTGCTGGCCAGATGAGGGGTGTCTGTCCTGGACACAGCAGACAGAGCTCCTGCCCTCTAACTCCCTGCATCTTCCTTCCTGGGGACAGCGTTGGGCTGGGATCACTAATGGGTCCTTTTGTTAGCATCAGGTCCTTACCTTACTGTCTGTCACTACCAAATACCAATCATGGAAGACTAGATTGGTATTGAGAAGATGAAACTTTTATTTGAGTTACCCATAACTTGGGGTTTGGTACCATCCCATTCCCCAGGAAGAGAGAAGTTTGTTCTTTTTTTAAAGGAAAGGTGTAGGCAGAAATAAAAGCAAGCAGAGGCAAGCAGGAAAGAAGAGGAAGAAGCACCTTATTTATTTAATTAGTTGTTCAAACTGGATGTTTCCTATCCCCTGGACCCAGGACTCTGCCTCTTCATAGAATTGTAAAAATAGGTCTCTCACACTCTCTTGCTTTGGCTGCCAAAATCCCAAGACGATCCCATTTAAAATTACTTGCTACTTATACTTCAATCACATGCATGCGCAACACTGATAAAGACATCTCGAAATATATAGCACTGCCTAAATTTAATGAAGTACTCCATTATGCGATTTTTAAAAATATAATAGTAGTTAGTTGTTGTAAATTAGTGCCAGTCATTTGGAAAAATACATGAAAGTATAAAGCAGAAAATCTCTTTGAACAGATACAGCAACTTCCTTCGTCCTCTTTGTTTTTCATTCTTTCCAGAAACTTGTTTCCTGTTTCTATTTCTCTTTTGCTGGCATCACGTGTTTCTCCTTTGGTCTGGGCCACACGCAAATGCAGGGTTATCTGGGGACAGGGATAGGTGAGCAGCTTCATCAGAGTATATCCTACTTGGTTCCGGGAGGACTCAGAACGGACACATCCCAGGCAGTTAAAAAAAATAAAATATAGCGCCAGGAGTATGCTGAAATCAGGTCACCCAAGAAACATTAGACATTTTTCCTGCATGCTAGAATTAAGGCTACCTTGACCAGAAACCGCGCTCCAAAGTTGCAAACCCTGGTATTCTGTGAATAAAGCTCGTGTCGCGTTTGCAGTAGTGCGGTCTCACCAGGCTGAAGTCACGGTCACTGGCCCCGTTCTAGGCAGTGTTAGGACCACCGAACCTCCGCGAGGTCGCTCCCTCGCCCCACCGTGCCTCTTGGCAGGGTGTCTCCGCCGCGCGGGGAACGTGTGTTGTGGGCATCCACACCCGAGTGACGGAGGCGGGCTGGGGGCGGGGCGGTCCTTGCAGACGCGAGGGGGCGTGTCGGGGGCGTGTCGGGGAGGCGTGGCCCCGCTGCGCGGGCACCACGGGGGCGGGCAGTGCAGGCTCTTAAATAGAGGAAGTTGGCGCGCGACGGCTGCGTCCTCTGCGCGTCGCGGGGTCTCTATTTCTTTCGCTCCCGACGCCGGCTCCCACGCGGCCCACCTCTCGACCTCCGGCCGCGGCTGGTGGGTGGGTGAGTACGCCGGCCCCGGCGGCCTCTTGCGCCCGCGGCCCGCGCTCGCGGGGTCTGCGCCGAGCTTCAGTTCAGCAGCCCCTGCCGGGCCCCACACACACGGCCAGAGCCCGACACTGGGAGCCCGAGGGCCGGAGGGGCGGCGAGAGCGCCTGATGCCGCCCAGCCCCGCGGGCCGCTGTAGCCCACGGCCCCCGGCGGCAGGCGCCCTCACGCGACCGCTCGACCCCCATCCCCTCCCTGGGACCCAGCCTGCAGACGTCACGGGGAGTCTTCGCCCTCGGAGCGCGCCCGGCAGGCTCGGGGGTGCGGGAGGGAGGACGGAAGGCAGCGCGCGCGACTCCCGATCCCTCCCTTGGCCGCGGGGTTCGTCCCAGTAGGAGGCGGGAGAAGGCTTTGTCTGCCTCCTTGCACGTGGGCCTCGGGTTTGCAGGGCGGCTGGCGGGCCCGGCAGGGAGGCCCCCGCGAGGAGGGCCCAGCTCCCCGGCGCGCGTGCCGGCGCGGGAAGGGGCGGGTCGCCCTTCACCAGAGGCTTCCCGGTCCAACTCCAGAGATGGGAAAACTGCCGGACCCGAGGGCTGCAGATCGCGCACCTGTTGAGCAGCAGCCCTAGAAACCAAACCGAGAAGCAGTCCTTGGACTCATCTGCGGCTTTGTCGCCAACACCAGCTTATACTTGCTTAGGTGTGGCCAAAGTCCCCGTCTTAGAACAGCTAGAAATTATGTGATGGCGTGGGTAGAAAATAGCTTGTTGAATGACAGTGGCATTAGGCAACCCTGGAATCGCCCAAAAACTCATCCAGTGACTAGGCCCGCGGAGGTTCGCTCATTCATTCATTCACTGATTCATCCATTCAACCAACAAAAAGGAATGGACAGAGATACCGGGCTTCTGGAGGGACTGGTGGTGGCAGTAAGCAGATGGACCTGAAGAATACGAGGAAGCCCTCAGTGGAGCTGGTTTCTGGTTCGGGCCTGGGCCTTCTGGAATCGGATTAGCCTTCTGGTGTACCTAGGAAGGGTTGAGGAGTGCCACCACCTTTTCTGGCTGCTGCCTGATTCCAAGACCAGGCTCTCTATCCCCTCCTGCAAATCTTACCTGCTGACTCAAGTTCCACCCAGTGGCATCTCAGCTGGCTTCTCTACAGGAGGGAGCTGGGGGAAGCTGCAAAGGCTGTGTCTTTCCCACTTTCTATCTCTGCTCCTCTGGGGCGAAGGGCAGGTCCTGAGGTGGGGAGGGCTCTCCTAGGCCCCGTCTGTGCCATGGGGTCAGGCCCTGAAGCCAGAGCCCTGGGAGTGCCCTGGGATGATTGCTCCTTGAAGAGCATCTGCTCTGGAGCTAGGAGGGAAGTGGAGGTGGGTGTCTGGTGGTAAAAGTGTACCTGGGCAGAGCACTAGTGTGGCATTGTTGGAAGAAAACCCCTGCCAAGATGTACTAGGCCCAGAGTGTGTGCTCTTCTGTCCCTCCTGTCTAGGAGGGAACAGTCACGGGAAAGGGGTGTGAGCACCCACAGGCGGCGTATAGCACATTGGCTTCCTTGAGCACCTTGGGCACCTGTGCTGGGCATGGAAGGGACATCCATGAGCAACAGGGTGCTGTCTCCTGAGAATGGAGACCTAAGGCTGGCAACTGTGATATGCCGGGAAGCAGGCTTTGGTGCAGAGAACTGTGGGAATGTAGGGGGATGCTGGCAGTTCTGTCTGAGGAGACGAGGCTATCCGAGGTGAACTCTGAAGGATGAATAGGAGCTTGCTTGCTTGCACTCAGGGCAGTGTAGGGAATGCTAGGGCAGGGGCGCCCAGGTGGGAAGGGGCATTACACACTCTGGGACCTTGTCCAGGGAAACTGGTAGCTTTAGCTGACCTGGGAAGACCAATTTCAAATGGGATTGATCTGTCCAGGAGCCCCAGTGGTGCCCAGGCCTCTGGACTCAAGGAAGAGGGCATCTGGAGGAAGACGCACATTTGATGATGGAGCCTTGCAGGGCCAGGGTTGACCTCAGGAGGTCAGTGAGTGAGATACCAGCTGTTCTCATTCTCTCTAGTGCAGACATGCATCCTTTCCAATCAAGAAGTGTGTGGCCTGGTGGTGGGAGTGCCCAGAACCCTGACTCTGGACTGAAGCCCTACTGTCCAGGCAACTGGACAGCAGCCCATGCCAGAGCTAGGGCCACTGGAAGTGCCTTCTGAGGTTATCAGGCTAGCGCCGTGGAGGCCGGCTGCCCAGCTCACTCTGCCTCCCGTGTACAGGACCTGATTAGCAGAGCCCTGGCTGCCACAAGTGACTGGCCAGCGTCAGAGGCCATGCGTATCCTTGCCCAAAGCCACTGACAGGTCTGAAAAGACCACTCATTGAAGATGGTGATGTCAGGTAGCCCTACCATCCAGAGCTCATGGTCTCCGGTGAGAACTTTGTGTGCATTCATTTGTTTCTTTGGACATCACGGCAATCAGGTCATCATCTCCACTTCCCAGGTGGGGAAACTGAGGCGTGAAGAGGTTAGGTAATTTGCCCAGCGCCACAACTGAGGGATTCTAGACACTAGAGCCCCCCTACTCTAACCCGTGTATACACTGTACTCCTGCGCCAGCGAGACCCCCAGGACTGAGGAGCAGGAAGAAGACCACACACTTTCTGAGGAACCCTCCCTTGCAGCAGCATGGGTGACAGGCAGTTGTGCTGTGCACGGGAAAAGGGGCAGTGCCCCGATCCTCTAGGGGATGCCCCCTAGAGTCTTCTGCAGTCTCCCCAGCCCTTCACTGCTGACTCAGTCTTTTTTCTGCCTTCTCGTCTTCTCCCCTTGCCTGCGCTGATCAAAACGGGCAAAGTTTCAAAAGAAAGATACAACATCATTTGGATAAACCACAAAGCAACCATTTCTGGAGGTTCTGCTGCCTTACAAGTCAAATTCCTGATTGGCGCTTTGGGTATTTGTGTTCAGAGCCCTGGAACCCATCAAGGGGGAAGTGATTTCTTTGAAATTACCCTCCCCCTCTAGTGGGTGCAGGGAGGTGGAGTTTTAAAAAGGGAGTCACAGAGCAGGCCGCTCAAAGGGGGCCTTCACACAGTGTACCTGGAAGGAAACTGCCCCAGTAGCTGGGCGGGGAATAGGGGGATGGGGGGTGCGGTGCCCTTGCCTCCTAGAGGCTGTGGACAGCCCAGGAGAACTGCACAGGAGGCGTGGGGGGCAGCGACCCCACACAGGGACAGGCCAGTCTTCTGGCAGGTCACTTTCTGCCACACTTGGTGCCTGGGTTTTGGCCTGGTCTGGATGGAACCCCAGCCTGCAGTTGACAAGCTCCTGCCTGGGAACCTGCAGAGTAAAAGTGATTGTGGAATGGAGCTGGCACACAGGATGCAGTGTGCCTCTTCTCCTGAAACTTCTATAGTGTTTGTAAGTGATTGAAGTAATCATTTAAAAAAGAGACAAAAATAAATAAAATACGCTCCTGCCATGGAGGCCAGCTTGCTGAATCTCCCGGCGCTATGCTTGTGCCTTTGACCTCTGGGCTGTGAATCAGAGCCCAGAGATAGTGCTGCTCTGTTTCTGTTGCTGGGCAGCTTTGCACCAGGGTTTGGCTTAATTTGCATAACCACATATTTCATTGTCATTCTCACTAATTCTGTGAAGTTGTGAGACAGCTGCATAGCAGGAGCGTTTGTCACTTGCCTGCCCCTATCTGGGCCCTGCATCCCGGGCAGGGCTGTGTCCCAGGAGCTCCTGCTTGGGTCCTCCCACATTGCACACAAAGACTAAGAGAAGGGTAAGACCGTGGAGTGGCCATAACTTGTTGGACGCCTTGCTGTTGTCTCATTTGGTCCCAAGGCACGGAGTCCTTTTTACAGATAGAACTGAGCAGGTTCAGAGCCAGCGGTGACCCCCTCCACAGGTCTGTCTTTAGCGAGTCCTCTGGTTTAGGAGTCTGGACCCTGGAGACTAAGGAGTTGAGCTTTTCTGAGACAAAATGCCAGGGAGGGGCCCAAGGGTGGTGGGACAGGTGGGACTGGAAGAGGGCTGTGGCAGGAAGGCACCAGAAGGTGAGATTCCCTGCAGGAGAGTGACTTGGAGCACCCAGGTTCCTCATTTTGGTGTGTCTGCCTCCATCTGGGAGAAGGCCAGCTGGCTGAGTCACCCCATCCAGTCTCTTGTTTTAGCCTGTGCATTATTAATAACGGAGTCCCATGTGGGGAGTCTGATTTGCTAGAGGTAGTGGGGGCTTTCACACCATCAGGAAGCTCCTTGGAAACAAGGAGGAGGCTGCCTCTGGGGTTCAGTTGGGGAGCCCTGAGCTTTGGGTGCTGACTTGTGGTAGGGGAGGTCACTGCCTGAGGGATTGCCGCCTTCTGGGCCCAGCTGCCTTGGTGTGTGTTGGGCATGGAGGACTCTGCAGGCTCAGCACCCTCCAGGGATCTGCGCACCAGGCAGGCCCGCTGCGGCTGCGGACATGAACCACCTGACGCCACCTGACTGAACCTCTGGGAACTTTCTAGTAGGCATTTCCTCACCCGCCCTGAGAGTGGAGCTGTCGGGCTGGTGGGTGGGCCCAAGCTGGTGGGCCTTGAGGTGCCTCTCCAGCCTCCGCACCTGCCAGCCAGGTGTCTGTGTCCATGGCTTTGTCATAACCGGAGTGCCAGACAAGGAGAGACGAGATGGCCATTGCTCACAAAGCCTTCTTTTCTCCTGGGCTGCCTCCCAGGAGCCTTGGCAACAACTCAGCTCCCAAACTCATATGCAGCTGACAAATGCTGAATCCAGGGCCCTTGTAGGGGACAGCATCTTGTTGGAGGGGTACTAAGAGTGTGTGAAATGATTGACAGCCTGTTTGCATTCCAGCTGCCTGCGCGGCTGTCCCAGGGGATGGTCCCATTTGTAGATGAAGAAGCAACATTTTCTGCCAGGTCTCGGGAGGCAGGAGGACCCACCCTGGTGACCGCAGAGCCCTGGCCATCCTTGCCCTCCTGCTCCATTCACCTGCCAACCTAACCCAGGAGCATGGTGTGGGAGGTGGCCAGGTGGCCGTGTCTCAGCCTCTCCTTGGCCCTGGAACATCCCTTTTGTTCTCCAAAGCTGAGCTCTACGAGGAGGATAGACAGGAGTGTTGAGGGACAAGGCCGGCCTAGACTTTTGTTGTAGGCTCTAGTGACCATCTTGCTGCTTGCCGGTCGTGTCCCACCCTGTATGCACAGAGCCTGGGCTGGTGAGGGGAAGCAGGAGACTCGGTCATGGAGGCAGCATCTAGGATGACGAACATCTGAGGTCCTGTGTGAGGGTGGCCTCGGTTGTCTGTTATCAGTGCTGTTTATTAAGTGATTAATGATGAGATGTCTGCAGCCCTGAGTCCCAGACTGGGCCGTGTCCTAGCAGCTTGTGGGACACCCACACTACACATGAAGCCGAAGAGAGAAGGGTAAAGCCGTGGAGTGGCCAATACTTGTTGGGCACTGTTACCTTATTTGATCCCAGGAGGAAGAAACACTTTATTTAGTTCATCTTGGTTTGCCCCCAGCGCATAGTCCATATGCACCTGTCCATGCTGCTGTTTAATCAGCTCCTGGTTTCAAGGAAAGGTGCTGGGTACACGGGAGAAATGGCATTGCTTTTGTTGGATTTGGAATTGACAGGGTGGCGCTGCCAGGGGTACTTTGTGAGGACTTATGATCACACTGTCCCATGCCATAATTTTCTGTGCCAAGAGTCGGGAGAGCTGTCTATGAAGGGCTTGGTGGCATCTATAGTGTTTGTTTTGATAACCATAGGTCAGGCCATTTTAATAGCTAGGGCTGGAGAGGAGTGCAAGTGAAATTTTTGTGAAGGATGAAAGCAATCACCTAGTCTTTTTTTTTTTTTTGAAGGAAAGGTGCAGGCAGGCAGGAAGACAAGCAGATTCGGGCATGAAGAGAGGAAGAAACATTCCATTCATTTTATTTAGTTGTTCATCTTTGCTGTTCCTGCCAGGCCTGGGACCCCACAAACATGGGACTTTGGGTGGTTGCTTCTAGACTGCGTTGCAGTGGACTAAACCATTAGGCCACCAGGGCACACCGGTTGTAGGCATTTCACGAATTTTTTCATTCAATATTTAATTGTGTAAAGGCCACTTAGGAGTAATGGTACTTACTGTTTCCTGGGAAAACAGAGGAAAGAGGATGCTGTCTTCAGACTTCACACTCTTACCCTCTCGAATTAGGATTGTTCCTAAGGAATACCTCCTTGGTTAATATCTTAACTTCTTTCTTGAAAGAACTTCAAGGGAAAGATTTTACAATCTATAATCTTTATTAAGACAAAGATTTGTGAAATATTGCCAATTTTAATCTTGCTACCTCTGTAATTTTTTTTTTTTTTTTTTTAAGGAAAGGTGCAGGCAGGAACGAAGGTGAATAGGTTGGCAGGCTGGCAGGCAGGCAAGAAGAGCGAGGAAGAAGCATTTTTAATTTTTATTTAGTTTACTCTGGTTGTTTACCCCCAGACCAGGACTTGAACCCAGGGGTGTGTGACCTGCGCTTCTTCGGAGGTGTTGACCTAACTGCAGCTCCACCAGGGTGTGCCCTCTTGTATTTCCAAAGTTCTTTTTTTTAAGGGTTTTACTTATACGTAGGCTATTGATTCAGTTCCCTGGTAATAAGATCATGGGTATCTTTAAAGTGGGCTACTTCGTTGCATGTATATTACCTGTTAAAGTGATACCATTGATCATTTCTTTCATCATCCTGTTTTTCTTACCACTTAGAATTTTTATGGTATACTTACGGAAAGTCAACTTTTAGATTCATGTAGATATAGATTATTACCACATGTGCATTAGAAAAGAACTAATTTTTATTCCTAAAGCTTTATAACATTCAGTCTGACTGCAGAATTACTTCTTTAACCTCATTGTCAAGTTTGTGTACTTGACAAAGTATATGAACAGTGGATTGCTTTAAAAGGACTATGCTCTTAGATGTTACAGTAATACCAACTGCTGTCCAGTTTCTCACGGCTTAGTGACTGTCCTTTTTCGTCTCAGAACAGACAGTGTTTCACACGCCAGCCCGGGCAGCTGTGAGTGGAAAGGTCACTGGCCTGAGAATGAAGGCATGAGAGGAGGGAAAGAATGGAGGGATTGTATGTATAGCCCTTTACAGGGACTTGCTTATACTCCTTGATAGAAGAAAGTACTAGAAGTTTTTTTCTTTTTTTTTTAAGGAAAGGAGTGTGCAGGCCAGGAATAAAGGCAAGTAGGCAGGGAGAGAGAGAGAAGGAAGAAATATTTGTTTCTTTTCATTTAGCTCATCTTGGCTATTTCTCTTGGCCCCTGATCTCAAACCTGGGTCCTTGGGATGTGTGTGGACTAAGTTCCATTGGCCTTGTCTGCTAGACCATCGGAGTTTACCAGAAGATTTTTTTAAATTGAAAATTGATAGTCAATAAAATTCACCCATTTTAATGTTTAAAAAAAACAAAACTGGCATACCCTGGTGGTTTAGCATTCCGATACACCCTGGGCGCTGTCCACATACATCCCAAGGTCTCTGCTTCGAGACCCAGGGCCAGGGTGGATCAACTAAGATGAACTACTAAATAAAATACACAGTTGCTTCTTCCTCCTCTCTTTGCCTGCCTTCCTAACAGCCTTAAAAGGGGGTTGGGGGGTGGTCTTGGCTGGTTTGTCAATGATAAATTAACTATAATCTTAGAGTTTATTTGTGGGATATCATTTTGATTCCAGTGATCGCTAGGTTTATCCTAAGGCACTGCCAGTAATTACAGTCATAATTACAGTCAAAATTACTGTAACTTAGTAATCATTTTTAAATCAGGAAGTATGAGTTCACCAGCTTTCATCTTTTTTCTTCTAGTTTGGCTGTTCTGTGTTCCTTGCACTTTCATAAGAATTACAGGAATCATTTGTCACTTTCTGCAAAAGAGCCAGCTGAGAGTTTATCAGAAGTGTTCAATCTGTACTGTAGGTCAATATGGGAAGTCTTCCCTTCTTAACAATATAAAGTCTGTCAATGTGTGAACATGGGATGACTTTTTATTTATTTTAGATCTTAACTTCTTCCAACAATGTTTGTGGTTTTCGCAGTGGAAGTCTTCGCCTCTGTCTCTCCGACTTTATGGGCCTCCTTACTTCTCATGCAGATCAGTTACCCTCCACCTCAGTGGTTGAGGGTTGGGCTCTGGTCTTACTGTCTGGTGGTCTCTATGAACAAATGAAGAGATCCAGTCTTCGTTGGGTAAGGGATAACAGATCTGGGTTGCAGACTGGTTTGTGTCTCTTGAACTCAGTCCACTTTAGAATTTTCACTTCAGAACAACTAGGACATTTGGACCAGCGTGTCTTCATGTTTCTGTATTTACTCTTGACCTGGAACGGAAGTGGAGGGCTGTTGCCACCAGCGCTCTGTCTGTGGTTTAGAAAGCAGCTCTTTCATTGTGTTGATGCGGAAAGTTCGTTTTCATCATTGGAGAGTTAGGTTGTCAGTGGCTCACTGTGGGGGAAATCTGTTTTGATTGACTGCATAATAAATAAAATATTTCTAAAATTTCCCCAAAATAAAGAATTTGTACTTCTAATAATTTAAATGTGCTCGACTTAAAGTCAAACTCAGAAAGATTTTAAGAATACGAATTCACAGGGTTACACACTGATGACTCGGGTGATCGAGACACTGACATGTGGACCATGTAAAACCCAAGGACCTGGCATCACATCCCAAGGCAGGGATGAAAAGCAAAATAAACAAACAAATAAATTAAAAAATGTTTCTTTCTCCTCTCTCTTCCTTCTTGCCTGCCTGCCTGTGTTTTCATTCATGCCTGCCTTTCTTCCTATTTAAAATAAAATTCACTGATAAAGATAAAATTTAGTGAATATAAATAACTTAGTAATTTTAGTTTAGCTGTCTTTTCAAATATCAAATATCACATTGATTTTATTGGTAATAGTTATTCAATATATCAGTAGAATGAGTTTGATTCTATTTGGTTCCCCCTCCTCAAACTTCTACAAGTTTACTTATCAAATCAGTGAATATTACTTTTCCATAATGTTTAAACATATGAAACGTAAATTTGTTTTCAACTAAATTCAACTAAACTCAGACAGGGTTCTTTTGGTTTTTAATTAATTTTTATTAAAGGAACATTGGGCAATATTTTTATTTTAATAGCATTCCTAGATAAAGCTTAGAACCCTGGACTCATAATAAATGGATGGAGTTAATGGGTAATAGTTATGTGCTTAGATGCTTTATTATATATTTTTTTAAATTATCTTTTTATTTTATTTACATTGCTGTATGATTTTCAGGATATTGAATCACCTGCCATATATTTACTATTTCCTTCCCTGATTCCCTCTTCCCTCTTAGCCCTCTGGTGATAGCAGGTCTTGTGTCTTGTGTCCTGTGAATTTTCTTGTGTTTTGTCTGTTTGTTTTGTTTCTTTCTTTTTGTTTTCTTTTTTTAAGGAAAGGTGTAGGCAGGAATGAGGATGAGTAGTCAGGCAGACAGGAAGAGAAGAGGAGGAAGCCCTTTATTTTTATTTAGTTGTTTATGCTGGTTGTATGGCTTACACGCCTTTGGAGGTGATGAGATTGACCACTACTCCACCAGGGCAAGCCTGTTTGTTTCTTTATATTTCATATATACATGAAACCATGCTACACTTCTCTTTAAAAAAAAAAAAAAAGGAAAGTGTAAGCAGGAAGGAAGAGAGGAGGAAGTAGCATTTTTGTTTATTTAGTGCTTACCAAATGGTCTGGTCTGGTCTGGGCTGCAAACCTGAGTCCTTGGGCTTCACACGGACTAGGTCAAAGTCACTGACATCGCACCCGAGCCACTGCCATCTCTTTTTCTTTCTGGCTTACTTTGCTTAACATGATCCCTTCAGTTCCATTCCAGGTTGTTTCAAAAGGTTAAATTTCATCTTTTTAAAAGAAAAGAGGCAGATGCTCCTTGGTGGAGTAGTGTTTGGGTCAGTCGCTCCCAGACTGAATAATTTTCGATACTTTGGGTTGACTTGATTTCTGATTACTGAAGAGAAGATCCCGGCAAGGGACGAAAGTTCATCACTTGTGAAAGCGCTAACATGGTGTTTGTTTGGTTAATGGGTAACTAGATCTTGTTTCTCAGGCATCCAGGACCCTGTAAGTGCCTAAGGGCGTCCGACACTTTTGGTTTGTCCTTCAAAGACAGAGCCCTATGTTTAGGGGAATATATTTTTTCAGGATATCTTTTATATCCTAAAACTGTCACTGAGACTTCCAGAATGCCCTTGGAAAACCATAAATGTCATATCCACCTTATAAAATTAATTAGTGTGCCCTTAGGCTTCCCTTGGTTAAGTTGTTGCAGAAATTGTGTGCTTTGTGGGAACGCCTTTGCTCTGTGTGTGTGTGTGTGTGTGTGTGTGTGTGTGTTTAATTTAGTTATACATCTTGATTGTTCTCCTTGGCCGGGTCCTTGGGATGTGTATGGACTGCGTTTAGGCCAGAGGCAGCTGACCAAGCCCACTAATCCACGAGGGCGCACCAGGAAGCTCTTTTTTAAGCCGTCTGTAAGTCATGACACATTAGAAGACTGCACTGGAAAACAGAACTAAGATATTCTAAACAGGCCGCATTCTCACTGGCGCCCTCCTACCCCTCACCTCACTCCCCGCCCCATCCCCCACGGCTCAGCTCCAGAATTCTTAAGTTTTCTGATTTTTTTGTGTAAATTATTTGCATAGGTTCATTAGGAAGGAACTTTTTTTTTTTATTGTGGTAAAATAGATATAAACTTTACCATTTTAGCCATTTAAGTGTCTAGTTCAGTAGCATTATAAGATATTAACAGTTTTTAAAATGAATCATTCTGGCATGCCCTGGTAGCCTATCGTTCAGTCCACCCACTGAGTGCAGACCATGTACATCTCAAGGTCCCTGGTTCAAGACCCAGGACCAAGGGAAACAACCGAGATGAACAACTAAATAAAGTGAATAAAGTGCTCTTACTTGTCTCTCAAAAGAGCAATAATTCCTCATAAAAGTGGAATCCTACTCTCTCTCTCTCTCTCTCTCTCTCTCTCTCTCTCTCTCTCTCTCTCTCTCTCTCTCTGTATATTTTGTATTTTACATCATTTAGTATAAAGTTTTCAGATTTCATCCTGGCTATAGCAGGCGTCAGAATTTTGTGTGAGTGTGTGTTAAAATATACCTAACAGGCGTGCCCTGGTGGAGTAGCAGTTAGGTCAATGCCTCAAAATAAGCGCAGGTCACATGCCCCCTGGGTTTGAGCCCCGGGCCACAGGGAGAAACAACCTGTGTGAACAACTAAATTTAAAAAACAGTAAAAATGCTTCTT
Source organism: Solenodon paradoxus (assembly GCA_004363575.1). NCBI lineage: Eukaryota > Metazoa > Chordata > Mammalia > Eulipotyphla > Solenodontidae > Solenodon > Solenodon paradoxus. The sequence goes on along the minus strand of RJWH01001160.1, from coordinate 396,631 downwards.
CCTCCTCCTCTCCCTGCCTCCTTGTCTACTCACCTTCCTACATCTTTCCTTTAAAAAAAAAAAAAAATATATATATATATATATATATATATATATGTATCGCATACATACATAGCATAAAATTAGCCATTTTCAGTTGAAAAGTCTATTTGGTCACATGTAAGTACATGGACACTGCACTGCAGTCATCACCACTGTCTGCTGCAGAACTTTTTCATCTTCCTCAGCTGAAACTGCTCTGCAACAGTCTCCCATTTCCCCTCCCCACGGCTCCTGGTAACCACTAGTGTACTTGCTGTTTGTGAGTTTGGCTATTTGAGATTTCTCCTACAAGTGGAATCTCACAGCATTTGTCCTTTCATATACTGACTTATTTCACTTAAGTTTATCTGTGTCATAGCATGTATCAGAATATCTTCTTTTGAGGTCCAGTAATGTTCCAGTGTATGTATAGCCCACATTTTATCTATTGATGAATATTTGTTGAATATTTGATGATGAATATTTGATGAGTATTTGGGTTGTTTCCACCTTGTAGCTCTTGTGACTAATTGCTGTTATGAAAATAGGGGTACAGATATCTGTTCAAGTCCTTTCTTTAACTTTTGTGTCTATAGTCAGAAGTGGAATTACTAGATCATCTGGTAATTTAAAAAAAAAATTTTTAATGGAAAGGTGCAGGTAGGTATGAAGGCAAGTAGGCATGAAGAGAGATGATGAAGTATTTTATTTCTTTTTAGTTAGTTGTACATCTTGGTTTTTCTCCCCAGCCCTGGGATGAACACATGTCCTTGGCATGTATGTAGACTGTGCTTAGGCCGGAGGCAGTTGACCAAACCACTATTCCACCAGGGAGTGCCTGTGTTTAGTTTTTTTGAGAAATCACCATAATGTCCTTTTGGTATGTTATCCAGGATAAATTGACATTATACCAGAACCTTGCCTAGAATGTCATTTCTCTGAATGGTGCTTGTAGAATCAGGTCGAACAAGCCACTTTTCAGGGAACTCAGTTTGACTTTATGGAGCTGTATTTCCCAGGCCTCCCAGGAAAACTGACCTGGCCCCTGACTGACAGGACCCCTGCCACATAGTGGTGAAGAAGGTCTAGGGAATATGGGGGACTTGAATAAGTGGTCAAAAGACTGACTGTACAGATGAATAATAGCCAGGTCATTAGAACTCTGACCTGCCACAGCCTGCTAATGAAACCAGTCCCTTATCTGTAATAACCAGCCCAAGAAGTCAGCCTGCAATCTCTGGTGACAATCCAGAAAACTAAAAATAACTTGTCTAGCAATCAGCCCCATATAACTAGGACTTGATTAATAATTTACAGCCTCCTGAGGTTTTGGTCCTGCTTCCTGTTGGAGGAAGAAAATTTTTCCTCTACCCTGTAAGTTCTTTTGACGGAATTAAAACTTTAATTGATAGAAGACACATTAATACATTTAATTTCATATATACCTGAACCCGCATTGTCAGAAAGGAAAAATGAGGTATGCGGGCCATCCTAGCTGAGGAATGGAAGAGGGCCCTGGGGTGGCAAAGGGGAGAAGGGTCATCCACAGGGCAGATATTTGGTAATTAGGTGTTTGCCATACCGATGAGTCATAAAAATTTGTATCTGGGACATATTCTCACTATAGGAAAGCAACGCCTCCCCCCCATCTAATTATTTTAGGTAGTTAAGGAAGAAGTAAAAGTTTGTCATTGCATATGGCTCAGAATAATCCACCTGCCAAAATGGTGCCTTTTAGGAAGATTTGCTTCATTCTGGACAGAGGAGACTATCCAGGCACTAGGGAAAATTTTCCCCATGCCCCTCTGGGTTCTTCTAGGTTGACAGTAATCAAATAAACCTTTGACTGGTGCGCCAGTCATTAAGTTTGCAGCTGGGGCATGGTCCACACAATGTCTGAGGAGCCCAGGGGGAGCAACTAAAATGAGCAAATAAATGCAAAATGCTTCTTTCCTTGCTGCCTTCCCACTTGCCTTCATTCCTACCTGCTACTTTCGTCTTTAAGACGAACAGGTAACAAAAGCAGGCCATGCCCTTGTGGCTCTGGTGTTGAGTCCCTGGTCCTGGACCACGTGCTGCCTCAGATGGAACCGTCCGCTGTGTCAGAGGGTGGGCTTGGAGGAAGGTGGGCTGCTGGGGGAAGACAAGGGCACAGTAAACAAAGATAGGACCTTTATATAGATTGAGTGTCTGCTTTCCACACTGGAAGTTAAAGAGATTGGGTCTTTTTGGTTTGGTGCTGGAGAGATTTTTTTCCTTTGCATATGTAAATGTGTTTCAGCATGTCAGCCTGCAAGTCCTTAGTGCCCCATCTGTGAAATATTATTATTTTGTCAGTTTTATTTTTTAAATACTTAAAAAAGAAGGAATGAAGACAGTCACCAGGCAGCCAGGAAGAGAGAAGGAAGAAATATTTTTATTTAGTTGTTATCTTGCTTCCACCTGGCCTTGGGTCTTGAACCCGGATTCTTGGGATATGGACTGCTCCAGCTGGAGGCACCAGACCTAACTGTTAAACCACTAGGGTGCACCCCTAGAGTAACATTTTGGGATGACAGGTTTTTGCTTCCTTACAGGACCAAGCAGAGAAAGCCAAATACACAGTCCTAACCAGTGAATATAGGAGCCCTGCCCCAGTCAGCCTGCCTGGGGCCTCCCCACGCCATTGACCTCCCATCCGGCCACTCCCGATCTGGTCTCACCTGAGTTCCCTTCTTTCTACAAAGCCTGCCTTTGAGTCTGCCAGGTGCGATGTGGATGGTAACTCCCTGCTGCCTTAGTCTTTGTTTCCTTTTGTTTGGTCTCTATTTCTACAGAGGAATTCACTCAGTTTTCCGGAAATAGCATGCCAAAGCTGATGACACTGCAATTGCACCGGCTTGGTTTCTGCCCTCAGGGTGACAAACAGAGGTGTTTCAAAGTCCAATCTGAGGGTGCACCCTGGTGGTTCAGGAGCCAAGTTGGTGACTGGGACCATGAGCTGCAGACCATGTTGAAGTTCAAGAACCCAGGTGTGTGACTGGGGCTGGGGGGGAACAACCAAAAACAAATAAAAAGGTGCCTTCTTTTTTCATTCCTTCCTTAAAATACTGCTGCTTCCTCTTCCTTCTCTTAAAAATTAAAAACAAAACAAAACAAAACAAAAAACGAAAGAAGGAAATAATGTAACTCTCTTGCTACCATGTGAATTGTCAGCCCTTTTCATGTGCCAAAGAATAATCTCTGCGATTATCAGAGGTAGGAAGTGTAAGGTTTTTCTGGGCTCCGCGAGGAGAAAAAGTTCAATTAGACCAAAAAAGCAGAATAGTCAGGGCTTTATTGGGGTTTGCACACCCGGGCGAAACTCCCAAGTCCGCAGAGGGCCGGGAAGTCGCGGGCTGGGAAGTCGCGCCCAGAACAAAGGGGGACCGGCTCTTTAAGTGGAGGAATTTCACGGGCTTCCCATGTCGCGATTGGGGATTGGCCCTGTGAATCCAGGTGTGGGGGTCGCATCCCTTATTCTGACGTCATCCACCTTTTTCCCGGGCTTGGCCGCCGTTTTCCCGGGCATGGCCGCTGCTGCTTTTGTCCCTGGGCCAGCCTAACAGGAAGAATATCAGGAAGTCTTGTGAAAGACTGAGATGAGCTAAGAAAATAACCGCACCTTCTGACTAGAGCTCCTTTCAGGTTTCTTTGCCTTTCATTGTCTGTGAGCTATTTTTCATCTCTGGAGTCGCTGAAAACGATAGTAACACAGGTGAGCTCCGCCCACTGGAATCCTGTGCACACAGGGTTGTGTGTTTGTAGATTGACTCCAGTTTTCTCCATCGCCTGTACGTTTGCTTCTTTCACCCCTTCGAATGCTTTGAACCTCTTACTGTTTTCCCCACTAAGTGGTGAGTTAAATAAAAACGTTATATGTGCTTATTTAATAAAGGAAGGGAAGAGAAAGGAGATGACGTTTTTCAACTCATTATGTAAAAGGCCAAGGGTCAGGCAGGAGACCCCAGTCTGTGGCTTTTGGGGTACCTAGTAGTAAAAATTAGCCAGGGCCAAATGATGTCTTAGAAAATGGCTTTATCGGGAAGGGGGTGATGGGAAAGGGGTGGAGAGGGAAGAGGACTCATGCCCTTCCCCCACAGTCACCCCCAGTCTGGAACCCTAGTCCTTGGATGAATGCGGACTACGTCTTGGTGAACTTATCTGCTAGGCCACCAGGGTGCGCCAAAGCATTTTTTTAGCCAGTAAATGTGTCAGCCTAACTTTATGCTGCACTCGAGTCAGCAGTGGGGAACGGTGGGCTGAAGATGGCCTGGTTTTCTGGATAAAATGGCTCTTACTAGCTCATCTCCTGCAGTGACATAAGCATTTCTACAGAGAATGGGGAAAAGGGACGGTCAAAATGGAGGCAAATAATCGTCACAATGGAGAACTTAATGATTTCAATGAAAAGGGGTAGTTTAACAAAAGGCGCCCCTGTCCACCCGCAGTGGAGCAGTTTCTAAAGCTGCTGGTCTTTTACCAAGAAGCAGCAGATCACTGTGCGGTGCAAAAGGCAGATAGAATTTTCCATAAACCAGAAGCCAGGAAGCCCTCGTTTCTGGACCCCACCTGTAGCAGTTTTTCTGAGGACACCCGGTCTAGAAAAGTGGTGCATGTTGGAAACCTCCTTCCCTGGCCCTCTCCTGGCCTCCTGGCAATTCTGCTCTAGCCCTGCCAGCTCGGCTTCTCTGCTCTTCTCTACTGACACCTTTTCCTGGCGCCTGGCACGCAGCAGGCAGTCTGGATGCGTGATTGACTGGGTTCTCGTAACAGTGCACACTTTTCACAAGTGTTTGCATTTATGTCTGTTGATAGATGAGCTTCACTGAGCAGAGACCCTGGGTCATTCTGTTGTCCTGAAGTCCCAAGCACAGTGCTTGCTTGCTGAACTAGCCCAAAGCGCCAGCTCCTTAGTGCCACGCTTCCTTCTGCCCACGGCTAGGCGCGCCCCTTGGCAGCGCATTGACTGAAATAGGAACCGTGCACACATCAGCGCGGTTTCTGCACTAGGAGGACACAGTGGGGCAGAGAGGAAAGTTCCCCCACCCTCTGGATTCTTCTCCGGCTGATTCATCAGTCAAAACCCATTCACACAGATTAGTTGGAGAAAAAGCCCAAGTTTAATTTCATACGTACAGAAAATCCACATGGATGTAGATTCTGAAGCCACTGGGGCCAAAGAAATGATTTATCCTGAGTTAGGGTTTGGGATAGGGGCCTAGGGCTTCAAGGAAAGAGGAGGAGACTCAGATGACAAGTGGGAAGGGTGCTCATGACCAAATGCTCTGCAGTTGCGTGTTTGCCCGACATGTGAGTGGGTTTCTCCAAGAGAAAGGTGGTTTCTTATAAAAAACCTAATCTGAAGAATACCCCAAATCCTCATTCTTCTGGGATGACGTTTTTCATTCCTTATTAGGTCTGATTAAGCTCAGCTTGAAAGCATCCACATGACCATCTGGGAAATCTGTCCTATATAACATGCAAATTCACGAAGCATCATATTTAAGAACACATGTTTGAAACGATTTAAAGAAAAGCCACACAGCTAGTTCGGTGATGGGCACAGCTGGCCCTCCTGGTCCGCATGGTGCTGGGACAGGAGGGTCATGGTGAAGGGGCAAGGGACACAGTCCCTACATACTGGCCGGGAGAGGCTTGTCCTGATGAGCTTCGTCCATCCAGCATGCTTATGCCCCTGGCTCCTGCCTTCTTGTGGTCCAGGCCTCTGCGCTGAATGACTGCATGATGTTAACTCACAAAAACCCAACCCTGTTAAGATCTAACTGGCTTTATTAAGTAATTTGTGAATTCAGCAGCTTCCCATTTAGCAAGTAGAAAGGTGAGCAAGAAGTCTTGTACCCGGAAAGAGGATAGTACTGCTTACTAGCAAAAGAAAAGAAAGATTATTTCAGGCAGTCACTTTCCTGTTAAAGGAAGATAAGGGCATCTTAAGCAGATGACGTCACTAGTGGGAAAGGCTCAAACTGCAGTTTCGTTCGGTCTTGACTCTTGGAGGGGCCTGGCATGGGTGACTCCATTTTGGGCTTCGTACTTTTTTTTCAGCAATGGGATTGTGCTGAGCTGGGCCTTTCATGGACTTCGGGGTTTTCAGTTAATCAGGACATTGGGCATCCTTGGGATAGGTGAGGCTCTTGGGCCGCAGTGAAAGGGAGTTTGGGGTCTGAGAGCTCTCCACGGTCTGCCGGGCTCTGACTTGCCCCAGCACCCAAGTTTGGGCACCTGCACCCACTGAGTTGTCCCTGCCCTCCATGGGCCTCCTCAGATCATCCTTGTCTCTGAAACCTGGGGCAGAAGTGCTGTCCAAGGACGTCGTGAGGATCAGAAGGCTGCAGAGGTGAGCTGGACCTTGGCCTGCGTACTCTAGGTGGTCAGGAGGGGCTAGTTGCTGGCTCTTGTTTACAGCCATCCTTGCGCCTTAGCATCCTCGACTGCAGAGGGTGGGAGAGCCAGGCTTGGATAAATAACCCTAAAGAATCTCAAGTGCCAGTCTCCATCTGGCACAGGCGTGGTGACTCCCTGAGGAGTGAATCTTGGCCGTGACCTTGTCTGGTAACTGGAAAGCTTCTTGGTAGGGAAGGCCATGCTTGTTATTTCCCTCTTCCTGCCTGTGGGCAGTTTTCCCTCTGCTGTGGGAAGGAGGCCACCTGTGCTGGACGGCTTGGAGTTGATGTGGGGATGACTTGGATTTTTCCAGTGGATGTCTTCACCCTGTCACCCAAACTCACTGGGTGTCTTGAGTCCCACCATTAAAAATAGGACTGTTGATGCCCTGGTGAAGTGTTTTCCTGTTAAATCCAGAATCAAATGACACAGTAGGTGTGAAAGTTGAGGCTGGCGGCTGTCTGCACAGGCCTCGTGGCAGTCACAGGCAACAAGGGTGATGGCTCAGGCAAAAGCCAGCTTCCTGTTTGGGGAAGATATAGGTTCTTATTCCGAGGCCTAAAGTCAGAGGTAACCAGATGGATGCAGGCGAGTGCAATCCCCTGAGGGTCTCCAGGCACCACCCAAAGCAGGGCCCAGTCAGGGACCATCACTCTTGTTATCTGTGACTGCCATGTGCCTTGAGTCCTGTGAGCAGCTGATGTGTCGAGCTTTCGCATCTGCTGTCTCACTTGATTCTGATTTTAATAGGAAAATACGTGCCAGGGAGGTCAGCACACTTTTGCTGTATTGGTTTTTAGAGGAAAGGTGCAGGTAGGCAGATAGGGAGAGAGAACTTTATTTTATTGAGCACTTTATTTTATTGTTCCTCTGGGTCATGTCCCATCCTCCATCCCCCACCCCCAGCCCAGGTCTTCAGCCTGAGTCCTTGGGGCATATGTGGATTCTGTCCAGTGGCCTTATCTGCTAGGACACCAGGATGTGCCAACACAGTTTTACTTTTAATGGTGAAAAATATATATATGTATATATTTAATTTTTAACATTTTGGGGGGGGTTGGGATTTTTTATTGTAGTAATTATTCTGCACATTAAAATACTTTCCTATAGGCTCCCCATTCCTTAGATTTATTCCAACACACCCCTCCTCTACCAAATTCCCAAGTGTTCTTCCCCATTGGCCAATGGACTCCACCACCATTTGCCCCACCTGCCCCTGTCCCATTCCCTATTGGTAACCTCAGTTCTGTGGCAAATGTTCCAGGGCTGGTTTTGTTTCATCTCTTGCTTTGTTTTGTCGATTCACATTCTATTGGTGAAAAATGTGAAGCCATACCCGGCTGCTAATGGGGATGACTTGTGTTCAGGGCACAGGAGCAGCAGAATGCAGTTACCACTGAGCCTGCTGGCCTTTTGGGCAGAGTCCATCTCTGCTGTGGGGCCAGCCCTGCACTATGGGGCATTGAGCAGTTCCCTGGTCTCCACCCTGGTGTCATTAGTACCCTCCTTAATTGTGACAACCAAAAATGTCTCTAGACACAGTCAGATTTTCATTCGGGGCAAAATTGCTCTTGGTCAAGAACAAATCATTGCAATAGACTATTACTTAGACATTAACCCTTTTTTTTTTTTTGAAGAAATAGCTACTGAAGTGAGAAATGATAATGTATTCAAAGTAGGAGAATATGGAAGCCTGTATGAGGATGTGTGTGTGTGTTTGAAAGAAAATCACTCAGATGTTTTGTGATGGCTCCCAAGTACTGTCTCCTCCACATAGTTTCTGAAGTTATTTCTTGAGAGAACTTGAAGGTGGAGACCAGGGTTCTGTCCACTGTGCCTTAATCTTGCCAGTGACTGCAGAGATGGTTTGACTTCTCTGGTCTTTTTTCTGTGTTGTCCCGTGTCCTGATATTGATAATGCCTGCAGCTTTTACCTTGTGCCCCATAAGGGCCCATGACAAGGCCTCTTGTCACATACACCCCACTCCTTGGATCCTGGTTCCTGTTCCTCCCAAGCCCTCAACCCTACTCAGTTGTCGGGTGGGCCCCTCCAGATACCGGTGGGCGGTGGGGGCGCAGCTCTCCTGTCACGTAGCACCCAGGGCATGGACACGGGCTCCTGGGATGGTTCTGCATGGAAGGCAGCTCCCCTTCAAACACAGAGCCTGCGCCCTCTTCCTGGGCATGAGTTGGCTGTCTGTTCTTCCCTTTTGTTTTTCACCTATGGAATGTTTATGAATCCTATGAAATTGCCAAAGTTTGACTGTTTTTAACCCTACAAAATAACCACTTCACTTGGTTCAACGTAATGTTGTGTGTAAACGTAGATGCAAAAATTCCTTCCTCCCTCCCTCTCTGTTTCTCTTTCCTGTGGGCAGGAAGACAGGAGGGAGAAGTACATTTTTTTGTTGTTCAGTTGCCACCCCCCACCCCCCACCCCCGGAGAAATCTGGGCCCTTGGGGTGTTTGTGGGCAATGTCGGCTGAAGTCGGCTGCCCAAACCCACTACTCAAGCAGGGTGCGCCAGCAAATACATTTTAAAAGATTCCATTTTATGGGCATACTTTTTAAAATTCATTTCCTGGTGGGCTTCATCTTATCAGTTGTTTATGCTGCTGGATTATTTAGTTTGGAATATGTGCCAAATGAGATTTTTTAATCTTTTGTGTAATTGTCAAATATACATTCTTTCCCCTTTTTTTACTTTTAGAGGAGAGAGGCAGCTCAGAGTGGAAGTGAACAGGCAGGAAGGCAGGGAGAGGGACATGTTTATGTAGCTGTTTTTCTGGGTTGTCCAGCGTCCTGGTACCGTCCAGCCTATTCTTGACATGCCCGTCAAGACAGGGCCCGTCCACACTGCCTCCACCGCGCTGATACTAAACATTCGACTTCAGTGCACCCTGCTGGAGCAGCGGGTAGGTCCGTCACCTCTGAAGGACACGGGCCACATACCCCTGAGTTCGAGTCCTGGGTCCCGGGTGGGCGGGTGGGGTTACAACATCCAGTGTGAGCAACTGAATAAAAATAAAATAAAGATGCTTGCTCCTCTCTCAGCCTGCCTGCCTGCTCACCTTCATTCCTGCCTGCACCTTTGCTTTAAAAAAAATTGACTTCGAGGCTGGGAACTTGTGTCCATGGGATGTATGTGAACTATGCCAGGCAGAGGCCGTGGGCTGAACAGTTAAGTCACCAGGATGAACCTACAATTCTTTCTTTTATTATAAACATTTGGCGGGAGGTCTTTCTATGAGTGCTTGCTTTATCTGCCCGTAGAAGCCGTGTGGCCTCCCGGGAGAACTGATCTGCCGCAGCCCCATCTCCCCAGACTTGCGCGTGGAGTGAACAGAGAGCCAGACCCTCTGGGAGCTGTGTGTCTGCGGGGATGGGATGGCGGCTGGTTTTGTCATTGGAAAGAATGCTTGTGACAGTCGCCATGTTAGTGGTCGTGGTGAAAAGCAAGGTTCCCTGAGAAGTTCTAGGTCTACTTTGTTAGCTAAGTTTCTACCTATAGAAACAAAGTACGGACATAAAAAGAATTCAGAAACTTGACTGCCTGCCTGCTTGCTTGATGGATCTTCTGATCAGTGGGCGGGAGGCCGACCCTGGGGAGTCCTCGGGGCCCTGGCAAGTCTCTGGACCGAGGAGAACTGCAGTCTCCTCACCTCTTGCCACCCAGGATCTGCCCATGTGACCCCCCCTCCAGAAGGTTGAGGCCCCTGGGAGTGGGTGTGCCCTTGGGATGGGATGGGGGCTCCCTGCAGCATCCTTGATTCTCTCCTGAGGGCTCCTAGAGGGGGTGTCCCTGCAGGGGACAGCCACCCACTCTGTGTGTATGTGTCTTCTAGGAATCTGTGAACCGGAAGCGAGTCGGAGCCCCTCCAAGGCTGTGTGCCATGGATTCTCAGGTGAGACGTGCAGTCCCGGGGGTGCTTTGGGAGGGGAGTGAGGGTGAGGTGACCGAGACTGGCGTGTGTGTGCCCAGCCCTACCCCTATTGGATAGCACGGCAGAGGGAGCCTCACATAGAAAATGAGAAAACAAGCAAACACGTCTCAGCTCCCATCCTCTTCCCTCCTGTGCCTGGGGTCTGATTGTGAGGCTTTCTAACTTCAGACCATTTAAAAGTTATAGAACTCTTGGGAGAGGTCACCCCAGAGGTCATACAGACCATTCTCCTGCCTCAGAAGGATGGAACTAAACTGTACCATGTTTGCACTTGTCTTTGAAGGAGCTTGGCATGTCCAGTCAAAGCTTCTGACTCACCTACTTACTACCTAGTCCTTCTCCTTCCTTCCTTTGCCAGCTTCTGTGCCATCTTCGAGGTGCCCCGCCTCAGGGGCTCCTCTGGGCGCACACTGAACACATCAGCAGTGTCTGTGGGAGGGGTCCACGGGGTCTACAGGTTCGGCTCTCAGCACCTTTGGTGGCCCACAGCTTCTAGTCCCGGAGCACGGGGCCGCGCCCCCTCCTGGAGGGTCTCACCTGGTACTTGCAGAGTCTCCTAGAGGATGGAACCGCGTGGTTTTCAGTGTGGTCGCCGGAGAGCCTGAGACTCTGCAGGCTCTGGAGAGATGCCAGATGCGCCAGAACTTCTGCATCTTTCCACTGAAGCTCTGAACCCATGAGACACTAACTCTCAGGCCCCTCTCCCAAGCCCTGGCACTGCCGTTCCGCGCTGCGCATCGGACCCTTCAGAGCCTCTGACCCGTGTCATCGGTGCCTGTCCTCAGTGTCTGGCTGATCGCACTTAATGTAATGTCCCGAACCTGGGACATTCTTACTCTGTGGATGCCCTTGTTCATTTTATAGGATTCTTTGATTTTTGTTTTTTAGTATTTAGAAAAGCAGAGTAAGTGAATTTGACTTTGTGGTATGTTTTTTGTTTGTTTCTGCTGTTTGGTGCTCTTTTTTGCCAGGTTTGGGCACTAGAATTATTCCAATTTTCAGATACATTGGGTAGCTTTCATCTTTTTCTCTGCATTGGAATTGACTAGCATGAAAATTATTTTTACCTCCTGTCAGTCAATTTTATGGTAAGTCCAGCAGGACTGCTAAGTGTTGATCATTAACATATTTTTTTCCCTTGATCTAAAAGGAAAAACAACCATCTTCCGAGGCATCCATTTCAACTTTGATCACTTGAAAAGATCCAAGAAGTTCAAAGTTCCATAGCTGTCTGGCCACAGAGTTTACTCCTGTGTGTCCACAGAATGAGCCGTCAGCCCTGCAGCCTGCTTCCGGGGTCCTGACCTGGCCAGCCTGTTCTTGACATGCCCACCCGTCAAAACGGCCCATTCACACTGCTTCCACCACTCTGAAAATAGACATTTGAATTCAAGGGCTTTCCTCTAGCAGAAAATTCTTTCCCTTCATGCCAAGTCGTTTTCATTTTATGTGGGTAACGGATAATCACCGATCACCTGAGCTGCTGTAGTTGGTGGTAGCCATTTTCTTACTCCTTGACCTGACACTTTTTTACTGACCTCTAGGTCAAAATGAAGTCCTCGGGTGAAGAGTGCCTGTTTTAGTCTCTGGGGCTGCTATAAGAAAATGCCACAAACTGGGTGACTAAAGACAACAAAATGCTGGTGTCCCCTGGAGGCTTAGTGGTTAAGTCCCCAGCAGGTGCAGTCCCGGTACTACCTCCCAAGGTCCGGTGCATCCGGGGCGGTGGGGTGAACAACCAAGAGGAACAACTAAATAAAATAAATAAATGCTTCTTTCTCTTCCTGTCTGCTTGCCTGCTCACTTTCATTCCTGCCTGTACCTTTCCTTTACAAATAAAAAATAAGATGGCAAAATACATTCCCTTACAGTTTCTGGAGGCCAGAGTCTGAAATTAGGGGTCAGCAGAGTCAGTTCCTGCTGGGGGTCCTGAGGAAGGATCTGTGCCAGGCCTCTCCTGGCTCCTCCGGCTTCCCCCAGTCCCTGAATCCTTCTGTGCTGGGTTTGTAGTCATTTCACTTTCATTGTCAGTCTTCACTGGCATTATCTCTGTGTCTCTGTGAGTAAGCCCTCTCTTTTCTCTTAACCAGTGATTGGCTTTAGGGTCTGCCCTGATCCCATGTGACCTTATCTTAACTTGATTGCATCTATATGACCATACTTTCCAGTAAGGTCACAGGCACTTGGGCTAATAAACATTTGAACATTTCTCTTGGGAGACGCAATTTAGCCTATACCACTGCTCCAGGCCTTTCTGCTCTCCTAACCAGCGGAAATCATGCTCTTCAGTTTCTAAGCTGTCCTGTGGCCTCCCTGTACAGGACTTGTAAGGATTTAACACAGGAGCGCTTTTACATGTCACTCCCTCCCCTCCTTTTTCAGAAGTCCTTTTGAAGAATTAAAGTATCACTAGGAATACATAAGCACCTTATTTTATTTTTTATTGAGATGTAATTTACATACAGCATTTTATTACTTCAAATGTACAGCATAATTGGATATATATGTATATACACACGCATATATATATATTGCAAAACAATCACCACAATAAGTAAATATCACCACACACGCCAAGTTTTTTGTGATAAGAATTTTCAAGACCTACTCATTTAGCAACTTTGAAATATACAACATACTATTATTAACTTTCCTCTCCATGGTCTTTTTACATCCTCACGACTATTTTAGAACTGGAACTTCGTATCTTTTGATCATTTTCACCCATTCATCCAGTCTATCCCTGCCCTGAGTCTTGAACCCACATCTTTTTCTTGACATGGCCTCTCTTGAGCTACAAGGGCGCACCAACCACCAATCAATTCTACCCATGAGCTTTTACTTTTTTGGTTTCATTTTAGACTCCACATAGAACAGTAGAGTTGTATTTGTCATTCTCTGACTTTACTTGGCATAATACCCTCAAAGTCCATCCATGTGATTATAAATGACAAGATTTCCTTCTTTTGGAGGAAAAAGTTTTTTTTTTAAAGGAGCAGCAGGAATGAAGGCGAGTAGGCAGGCAGGCAGGAAGAGAGGAGGGAGCATTTATTTTTATTTAGTGGCTCGTCTTGGTGGTTCCTCCCACCCCAGGACACAAACCCGAGTCCTTAGGATGTACATGGACTGCACTTCGGCTGGAGGCAGCGTACTGACAGCCACGGGAGGGCACCCTACCTTGGCATGTCTTAACGCAGGTGATACAGACCCAGTGAGACCCTTGCAGGAGCCTTTGTGCCACAGCGTCACTCAGCTGTCCTGCCAATGAGGGCATTTCAGGCTTGGCTTTTCCTGGAGCCCCTGCAGGCTTAACCGAAGGAAGGGCCTCCATGCTGCACCAGCTGCCTGCGGGGCTAACTCCCCTTTTATTGCAGGTCAGCAACGGGTCAGGCCTGCAGGATGAACACATCTCCAACCTGCTGGTGTTTGGCTTCCTCCAAAACTGCTCCCATCACGGTTTCCACAAAGAGCTGGAGGCCTTGCGCCGAGAACTGCCCGAGCAAGCTTACCTGCAGGGACCTCACTGCGACGATGCACTGCAGACCGATGGCAACCGAAGCAGCCACTTCATCCTGGAAGGAGAGGAGACAGGTAGGCAGGTGGCCCAGTGCCTCTGCTCCAGATCTGGGCTGTATTGTCAATGGTGACATTTAGGGAACCTACACGTTGGAGGGGTCCCCGGGCTCAGTCTTCACCTTCACCATCTGTGAGTGTGCCCCCTGGTTTTTGGTCTGTGCTTGATCACTCCAGGGGCGGCCTGGCCGAGTGTCCCGTCAGGTGAAATCCACTTGGTTCTTCTGTGTCTGGAGAGTTCCTTACACTTGTACTTTCACATGTGTTAGATTTGTGCATCTCCATTGAAGTGTCCTGAACCTCATTTCCAGAGGAAGAAATAGAGGTCAGAGAAGGCTAGAGGATGGGCTCCCAGTTAAGCAAGTGGGCACAGCCGAGCCCTGGCTGGGGCCAGGCTTCCCTGGAGCGGGCTCGCCCTCTCAGGGCTGACACTGCCTGCCAGGCTCTCCCCTCCCCCTGCGCTGTCCTCCCACCTCACCTTCCACTCCTCTTTGCCACCAGTGCTGCACGGACGGTGGCTGCCCAAGCTGAGGGCCAGCATTCAGCAAGGCCGGGAGCGTGTTGAAGGTCAGCCTAGAATAGTGGTGCTCGGTCATACTGTAATCCATCTGGAACTTTCCCAGAACACACAGCCCCTCAGTCCACTCCAGCTACCAGAACCAGTCTGTTTTAGGGTGAGAGACTCCCCAGGTTTTCTGATGAGTATTCTGGTTAGAATGCTGCCCTACTAGCCTAAGGTGGCTCAGGACCAGGACCCAAGCTATTTAACCAGCAGGTCCTGGAGGCAGCCCCGAAATCTCCTGACATGCGAGATTGTACTGCCCTCTGGTGGCCTTTGGGGAGACCCACCGCCGCGCCAGCCTTGAACCTCAAGTCTGTCTTAAACTGGGTGGATGGGGATGGCTGGGAGTTTCCCACTAGCCGGGGTGTGCCTGTCCTCTGCCTGAGAGGCCAGCTAGTGGCTCTGCTGGAATCAGAGCACCGTGCCCGCTTGGGGAAGGCATAGGAAGGGGTGGGGGGCCTGAAGGGCTTTGCCGTCCGAGGTGCTGCAGGCGTCATCACCGAGGCTGTCCCCGGCAGCCGCGACTCCTCCGCACCGTCCCTTCCCTTAGACGCAGAGCCTGCGGACTCAGATGGCTCTCGTGAGGGTGGAGCAGTACACGCAGCCTTACCCTGTTAGGAAGCTGCATGTAGATTTGCAAACAAGGCAGAATAGAGGCGCTGGCCTCACGACGTGTTTGATGCATCGCTTCCGCCAGCTGGACACGGAGGAACCAGCTGCAGCGAGGTGGACGCTTGCTTGTCGGGCAGCAGTGCCCAGGGAGCCGTGGAGAGGGGTGTCCGGTGGGATCAGGGACAGCTCTGGATGCAAGAGTAGACGTGCTGGACCACGAAGGGTGCCGTGCAGTTTGGCTCTTTGGAAATTAGGGAGAGGAAGTAGCAGAAGCTGAACGGAAGGAAGCCTGTAGATGGTGCAGGCAGGGCCTGGAAAGCTGTGAACAGCTAGGTTGGTTGGGACATTTGCCGGGACTAGTGGAAACAAAGGCCCCAGGGGACATCATGCCCCGTTGTGACGCAGAGGTGAGAGGTGACAGGCTGCGTAGAGAAGATGCTATCATAGTTGGTGAGCACTGACACACCCAGGCAGACGTTTTACGCCGTTTTCTGTTATTTGATTCTAAACATGGGGAGATGCTCTGGATTAAATGTAGCCCTAAAATCTTCAAACACAAAAACCCATGAACCTTCTTAGACTTTCAGAAGCTAACCCTAACCAAACAAAAGCTGCTTCCAAAAGCTATTAAGCATGTTCTGATACTGTTGCTGTAGAAACAGTCTGTGCCACTTTATGTAACGTTCCACGGAACGAAGAGCAACTTGCCTGGGCAGGGACGTCAGCAGCCGTCAGCCAGGACTGGCAGATGCCCAGCGCTCCTGGCCCAAGTCTTTCGGCGCGTGGAAGAGGGTGGGATGGAGGGCCTCGCGACGAGGGCAGATTGTTGTCGTCACCCAGATGCGATCCAGTAGCAGGATCCGCACCAGGGTGGTGGCAGTGGCTGTGGGCGCTGAGGCATGATCTGTGGCTGAGGACGGGGCAGTGGCCCAGCAAAGGCAGACAAGTGTGAGATTCTCTGCTGGGTAAGAGGCCAGAGGGAAGCTCAGCACAGAAAAGTATTCGATTCCGAGGAAGATCGCAGCACTGGCACTCGCTGAGCACTCGCTAGGGGCTAGGCACAGGGGCGGTCTCGCAGTTATTTCCTTCGTGTCGTTTTTCGGTGCTGTGTGTTTTGCAATCAGTAAAAGAGATGGGCAAACCCAAGCCGTTTCCCTGGACCCAGCACTTGGTCCCTGCTCCCTGGGACTGCTCGTGGCTCCTAAGCATGGAGCAAATACTCAGCCAGACCCCCTGGCTACCGCGGAAGTCAGAGCTAACTTTGTCCAAGCGGAGTCCTCTCCTCTCCTCCGGGTGGACAGGGAGGCGTGAATAGCAGCAGAGCCGTTTCTGAACCCACTTTGTTTCTGCTGCTCCTGCCTGGATGTTCAGACTCTGAGAGCCAGGCGGATGCCATCCAGGAAGTCGCCCGGCAGCTGGCCCAGATCGGGGACAGCATGGACCGCAGCATCCACCCGACACTGGTGGGCCACCTGGCGATGCAGTTCCGGAACGGGGCCCTGTCAGAGGAGGTGAGTGGGGAAGGGCATGGGCTTTTCAGTTGTCAGTCCTCGGCAAGACAGACCTGGGTCCAGTGAGGGGACGCGTTTCATGACTGTCTACAAACATCTGCACATAGAATCACAGCGTGGCTAATGTCCTTCAGGAGAATTAACCTGACATTTAGGAAACCTGAACCTTAAGTCAGAATCAAAAGTTTGGGGATAAAAGGCTCTGAAAACATTAGCAAAATATGACTCTTGCAGAAAAAATTTGGTCTGTCTTTAGTTTTAGGGAATTGAATAAAAATGTCAAGAACTTTTAAGTCATTCACCCAGGTCTGACAAGTGACATGAGCCTGTTGCTCGACTGGTACTTAATCAGCACAGACAGTGTCATAGAGCTGCTCTCTGCGGAGCACCGGGGAGGCTAGAGCGTAGACCTTAAACCCATCTAGGTCTAAGGCCTGTGTCTCTAGGAGCTCAGATGAGAAAGGCTCCACCAACTGCTGGCTGGAAACGCGGGCTCCCTCACTTCCTAGAAATGTATTCACCCTTCAGAGTTCAGCCAGGTCATGCCTCCTCCTCTTAGGAGGCTAGTCCCCTGCAGGGAGCGCTCCAGTCCCATGTTCTCCAGCAGCTGTCACGAAATAAGCTTCCAGTCTTGTTCTGTCTTGGGTGTCTCCCAGTGTTGACTGAATTTTGCCTGTGAGTCTAAGGGTGTGTAGGTGGCCCCCTTCTTCCACCTCCTTTTGCTGTCTGCTCCAGTAAATGCCAGGTGGCTGCTGCTTTTTTCCTAACTGAAGTCACATTGTTTATAACATATTCCAGGTTTCAGGTGTACAGACATATATAGTTCCCTTAGTGTCTAATGGCGGTGACTGTGCAGTAACGTGTTGTAGATGAGTGTCCCTCTCCCGGGAGTGATGTCTTCCCGTCCCACTGCATCTCAAAATTAAATTAGCATTCTCTCCTCTAGCCTCCTGAGCTATTTAATAAACACTGCCCTCTAAAATGAAAGCAATTCTTTTAATGTTCTTTTGTCATTAAAGAGGAAGGCAGGCAGGCAGAGAGAGGAGGAAGCAGCATTTTAATTCGTTCACTTTTTTGGTGGTTTTCCACCACCTGCAGCCCCAGGTCATGTACCCGGGTCCCTGGGCTTCTGTGGTCTACACCCCAGTTGCCAGCTTAGCATCTGAGCCACCAGGGCCGCTGAAGGCATGTTTCTTCACACTAGCATGGGAGGGCTGGCTGGTTTTCCTTTGAGAAGGAAAAATGTTGGTGCACTGCATTCTATGTGACCCTCCCGTTTTAACCCCTGTACAGGATAGGCGGAAGTGCTTGGCCTCTGCACTGGAGCAGGTCATGAAGACTTACCCTAAAGACATGGAGAAGGAGAAGATCATGCTGACGTTGACCATGCTGTTGGCCAAAAAGGTGGCCGAGCACACACCGTCCTTACTCCGTGACATCTTCCGTGCAACAGTGACCTATATTATGAACCAGAATCTACTTACCTATGTGCGGAACTTAGTGAGAAACGTAAGAACCAGTGATGCCAGCAACTTGGCATGTCATTAAATCTAAGCCCTCTGCTGTGCCCTTCCCCATTTCTCTCAAGATCTAGAAATCCAGAAGAGCCTTTGACTGCAGGGTTCGTTCTGTCCCTTCTCCCCCGCTTCTGGTCACCACACCATCAGGAAGGCTGTCATCAGCTTTCCTGCTCACGTAGAAAGGTGTAGTCTTGCTTTCATGAGCAAGAAATTGTAGAAAGTGGTGATGAACGCCTCGTGTCCTTTTTAAGTCCTAGCACCTTTATTTTTAAGACACTCACGCTACCACCAGAGGCGTTGTGAGGGCTGCTTCACTCCACAGTAGCTTGGTACAGAAGTGTAACAGTGTGGGGTAGACACGTGATGCAGTGTGCACATGCATGGTGGGCATGTCTGACATGGAAGAAAGGGCAGGAGGGACCCAAGTGGAGCTTTCTGTCTGCTTTCAACTTTACCCTGTCACAAACATGTAAATTTTTTAAAACATGCTCACCAAGCATGATAGGGAAAGACCAAAAGAAATAGAGCAGAGAACTATCTAAACCCTTCCCAAGAAACATCTTGATAAGCAGGGTATTAGAAGTCACAACTCTTCACCAGACAGAGCCCTCCGAGTCTGGTGCTCCAGTTCCAGACCCACCTGGAAGCTAAGTTGGGTAATTCTTTCTAAAAGTCAAAATTTTGAGATTTGAGATTTTTATGTGTCAGAGCATTACTCAGGCATTGACCCTCTGAATATTCACTGATAAGCTTGAAAAGTGTGTCTGCTGTGGTCTTCAGTTATACACTCTTTCAAACAGGCAGAGGGAGGTCAATCTCAAATTGGGTATTAACCCAGCTGACTTGCTGGGAGGACGTAACCCTTAAAAAGCCCCCGAACAGCTTTCGCCACCCACCAGCTAATGGGAACCATGGGGGAAGATGTCAGCAGCAATCTGTCTGAACAGCTGCCGTCACAAACACTGAAGGGCTAAATTGCACTCTTGATATTCAGACCCACTAAGATGCCACTCATGCTGGTCAGTTGTGCAGTAGCTCTGAACATCTGAACTTGCTTTTGTACTTGCTCCCACGTAGCAAAAAGCAGGATACGGGGATGTAAGGAGGACCGGGCTCCAGAAATGTTTTTGCACAAACCCCAGCTTCGCTCCTTGATCGTGTCACTAGAGTTAAGTACTGAGTCCTGCTTCCAGGACTAGACAGGCTCATGCTGGCTGTCTTTGTCTCTTGCTTTAGGAGATGGACTGAATGGCATTCCCTGCAGCAGCGTGACTGGTTAAAACCTGATGACGACAGTGGTAGAAGACGACAGCTGCCTCTACGGGGATGGGGTCAGGGCCATTTAACCAAAGTTCTTAGAAAAGATAGGCATGAAAAAAGCTATTTTCACTATTTTAAAGATGAAGTTTTAAGCTGGTGACCTATTTAGAAATCTCTACATTCATATACTTGAAGGAAAATGTTAAGTTGCACATATTTAAATGAGTTTCATATCATCTTCTAAATCTATTGACATATTGTGCATTTATCTTATTTCAGCTGCATAGGTCCCCACGTGAAAGTTAAAAAAAAAAAATACTGTAAGGTAAAAATAAAAATCCCATCTAATATTTTTCTGTTAAAAACAAACATTGTTGAACAAGTGCAGCCTTGGGGCTTGGTCTTCGACGGGCAAAGCTGCGTGGCCCTTAGGAACAAAGCCCTGTAGAGGGACTCAGTAACTGAGGAAGTAGCAGCCTTCCTGGTTAAGAGGCAGTGGCTCAGGAGGACCTGGACTAAAGCTCTGCACTCAAACCCTGGGAAAACAGGTCCTCGAAACATACATCTGACTTTTTAAAAATCTCCTTTTAAGAAAAAGCATTAGGCAAATAAATGTGCGGTGCTGCTCTAAAGGCCTATGTCTACTATACTCTCCAGCTTTTCTTTCCATAAAGTCAAGGCTTAAGATGAAAATTTCAAGTTAGTGGCATACCAGAAGCGACTGCATGTCAGGGATGCCCCTAACAATCTTGTTTTTTGGCAAGCCCTGTGCGCAGTGGTGGGGTCAGTCGCCGCTTAAGGAACAAGCCAAGGAACAAGCCACATACCCCTGGGTTTGAGTGCAGGCCTGCGGGGAAAGCAGCCAGTGTAAGCAGTTAAAATAAAAATAAAATAAAAGGTGCTTTTTCCTCCTGTAGCAAGAAGAAAATATAGTAAGAATCTTCTGTTTGTACCCATATTCCTTAGCTCCTCCGTGCCTCAGGTACATCTGGGGGGCACAGGTTTCTAGGAATAAAAGATGAACGGACAGTTAGGCTTTTTAACAATTCAACAATCAAGGTGGTTCCCTTTTTTAGGGACAAAGAACGCAAGTAACAACGAGTAAGTGACTTAGGTAGTACAGAATAAACCAAGGGAGAACCAAGTGTCAGACTGGCCTGTTCCTAATGATTGTTTCCTGGGATTCCACTGAAAAGTGATGGCGGGTGTGGGTCCACAGGCTCTTACTACTCAGCGTGGTGCTCTGGGGAGACCTAGGAATGAGAGTAATGACTACTAATAAACACTGTTACCGAGAACCCTTCTCTGTCCCTGAGAGTTTAAATTCTTCAGGGAAGAAAAATGCCTGTGCATCATTCAGCATTAGACACCCACCAGGCGAGCGCTAGGTTCTCAGCCTGGTACCTGCAACACAGTGGAAAAGGAAAACACATCGGTGCTTCATGCTTGTCTTGTAGTATGAAGGTCACCGTTTGGGAATAAAGCTTCTAGTAACAACACTTACTGGGAATGTGTTGGGAGTGGACCTTTTTTTTTTTTTTTAAGGATTCACATCACAGTGGGAACAAGCTGAATCACATACATTCTCAACACACTCATGCAGAGATGCAGTCAGTACAGCAGGTTTTCTCTAGCGGGAGATACTTTCTTCCAGAAGGCGCAGTTTAATACATGATGTCTAAACTAGTGGAAGAGAAAAGAACTCTAAAACAGCAAATAATCCTAGACTCTTATAATACTTTTAATCTTTCATAGCATCTTTACCTTCAAATATTTTGTGTAAAGTAATACAATAAACCACCGTTTTAATGCAGTTTATACGTATTTTGGTGTAAAACTTTCCAGACCAAATCAGATATGCTTGCTTGGTCTTAAAACGAGATGATTAACTCCTCTCCCCAAACCAGCATTGTAAAGATTCCACTGTATGAAAAATCAGTGTCCCAACCCTGAGCATGTCTCAGCCACCATGACTCAGCATATCCTAGAAGTTGGTAGGCTTTTACATGGGTAATAAAAGCCTTGTCTGAGTATAAGAAGTGGATTTAATTCAGAGAATGAGTTGCATCCTGTTTTTTCAATAAACTTTCTTCAAAAGATGCTTGGCGTACCTGATGGTGTATTCCGACAGTCTGACGATTCCTGCGCTGGCCTCTTAGGGCCTGGCACTGACGGCCACGGGGCTCGGGGCTGCCTATGAGGCCCACAGCACTAGGCCCCAGCTCTTTTCCAACCTTCATTAGCTGTGCTGACTGGGAACTGGAATACGGAGTCACTTTAGGATGTTATGAACATGTTTTCAGAAACTGAAGTCAAACCGAGTGTGTGCTTACAAAGACCACAAGATTAATGACCTGAAATGAACCCCACCTAAGACAAGGGCATCAGGTTACCATGTGAATAGAAAGACGAGCCTGTCAGTTATCTTCACATCTCATTTTATTACCACCTCAGATGTGTTCTCCCCAACACATGGCTTCTGATACAAGCAGCACAGTCCACACGTTGGGATTTTGCTCTCCTTCCTCCAGATGATGAGTAGATTGGCCAAAGGCAAGTTAACAGGAGGGAAAGGAGGAGGCGCCAGAATAAACAATGGAAAACCAAGCTGTAGTAAGGGGAGCTTTTGGGGCTTTACACAGAAAAAGGAGTGTATGCTGCTTAGGTGAATCACTTGTGATAATTGTCAAAATTGCTATTTCCAGTATTCTGAGATGAGGGTATCAGAACCAATGAACTTAGTAAGGAATGAGGTAGAAAGAGGCACTTTTAATTGGAAGGAAGAAGGTAATGGAAGATTGGTAACAAGAAAAATGCAGTTTTTAGGGGGAAAAAATAACTTACTTGGTGCCACCAGTTTATTCCCTGTTAGTCTGGAGTAACTCAGGGACATACGAGTTACTCCAAACTGTAACAGGGAAGATTGTAATTCAACTTCCTTTTATTTCTGGGAAAGGAGCAACTCGTCATCTTAAAATGTCAAAAGCTTGTTCTAAATAGCATGTTAATTAACCAATTTCTTCTAGTGGTGCGAAGAACCCTCAATGAAGTGAGCAAGGCGACTATAAAACTTCCCCTTAGGAGAGGGGAGAACAGGGCAGAACGCCTTGCGCCAGCTTCTTGCCAGTATCCCTGAGAACAGTTCCAACCTGAGCTTACGATGAAGCAGCTGCCTGGGAAGGGCTCTTGTTTTGTAAACAGAAACGTGGTTTTCACTCAGGGAGCATGGCAAGCCACGGCAAGGTTAAACAGGCTTGTGTGAAGACAGAATGTATTAATATTTTAGTGACATGACAGTTTCCAACTTGCCATAGAGCTCTCTCTGTATAAGGCAATTAAAACAAAAGTGACTGAATTTCAAGACATCAGTATTGCAAAGTCAAGGCGACTACTACCTACCTTCCCCAGTGTACTGTGGGATGGGATGGAGTCACCTGCTGTCAGCTTCTGTGCCACATATGCCTGGTCACCCTCCCGGGGAGCTGGTGACCAACGTTGAGAGGCTAAAGCAGATCTAAAGGTACCCCCACTTCACAAGCCATTTCATAGGCAGGGGAGCAGGAACAAAGGAAAGAGGAAAGTCATGGTGCTGCTTTCAAATCACCTAGTGGTGATTCTGCGTAGATGGCCTTACCCTGTGCACAAGCAGCAACAGTTAATACAAAGACAGTAAATGCAAGATCCACACCAGCAGCAGCTGCTAATCCTTTAACACAGGCATCTCAGTCACTATTTAAGGGGAAAAGACTGGGTATAACTATCAGCTGCGAGCAACCCTGGACATACCCTTTGTTGTTCTGTCCCTGTTGTGGATCATGCATCCAGATGCTTCTGCATAACTTAGAAAACAGCCCCCCTGCGAGGGCACGCAGTGTGGCGAGCACAGGCTGTGCCCGTGCAGTGAGCAACTGGCACACTGCTTTATCAATACTGCTTCGCGTGGTCACAGAGACGGTACAAGCTGGAAAAGGCACTAGACTTGGAGTCGGAAAAATCCAAACCCTTGCCTTGCCTCTCATATGCTGCAAGACTTCTAGAAAAGTTAATAAACTGATTAGGGTTCCTCCATCTGTAAAATGGGAATAAAAAGGAATATGAGTAGCTCTTAGAACTGTAAAAGTGAAACATGGTGTGTGAGGACATTAGAATAATTTCTGTCATGTAAATGCTCAATTAATACTTGCTAAAGTTACAATTATCCACACTTACAGGAAAGAGATTCTAATGTGGAAAAACTGCACCCGAGACTCAAACCCATCCCACAGTTGGACCTACTCAGTGATGAACAGCATAACGGGTGTCACTAATGACCAACCATGGTCCCCCAGTGAAGAGCACACATCTTTCTGGCATAAGTGTGTTGCTGAGTCTTTAAATGAGATACTTGTTGGAGAATGCATTCAGAGGGTAGAAGTTGTTTCCTTAAGTGATCAGAAAGTCTACAGGCCCCCTTGAAGAAACAGGATTATTATTTCAAATTTTTTGAAAGGTTAATGTGTAAAAAGAAGGATGAAAAAAGAATTTTTACCTATAATACCTTTTATTTCTATAAAACATCTCTTAAAATAATTTTTAAATTCTATTGGTATCACATTTGTCCACAGGTCACCATGCCTTTAGGGGAAAAGGCAAGGAACAGGCAATTTTATATTAGAAGGAGTTAATACAAAGACTAAGGAAATTAATCTCTATAGGAAATGAATGGTCTGGGTTCAAAAAACATGTCTGAGTTCACTGCTTATTCCTCCCAGGCAAGCCTAAGCAGTGGCTGCATTTGATGGAGGAGATGGGACAGAAACGAGTGAGGGGTTAAGAGGGATGCCTTTGGGTCATGAGTGTGTGAACCAATGGTCAGCAGTTCTTTTTCTTTAGAAAACTCTCTGGAGGGCAGTGATGATCCTGAGAGTCCCTCTAAGGCACACTGTATTTACTGGTTTCTGTGGGCCTACAGCTGTCATCATTTTAACAAAGACCGTATAAATTTTCATTCATTTCAAGTGCTATTCTTAAGAATGCGTCACTGGTCTTTGGCCAGGTGATCAGAAAGCATTACATTCACAGAGCAGTCTAGAATTCTAGAAGACTTAGTAACAAAACCTTTTCCCAATACTTTTAAGAATGAATAATGATAAATAGGGTGGTATTCTTAATTCTGCACCTGAGTTCCATAAACACGCTGGATATTTTCTGAATCTTCCCCTTTCCTTCGATTTGCATATTCTGTAAATCAGGGCAAGAAGGGATGGTTTCCCTTCTACCAGCCCCTGCCAAAAAAGTGAGGTGGACTGAGAAATAGTTATTGGCCAAAAAACAAAGGAGCTGCTTAGTAGGGCTAGTCTCATCCACTGCCAGAGCAGAAGACAAGACATGAAGAAAGAATGGGGACACCGACAGCCTATCACTCGGGACTAACACTGATTCACACTGGAGAAGGCCAGCACAAATATTTACCGTTACCCAGGAAATGCAACTGGCCAAATCACTGTAGATTAATGTCCAGCTGATAGAAAGTAGTATGGAGCAGCATTTATATCACACGTCTTAGTCCTTCCTCCTGTGGAGAACAGACCCCAAATACCCTTAACCTCAGATCTCCTGTCAGCAGCTCAGAAATGAGTCTGGTTTTCACTTGAACTTGAATATGTTCACCAGTGTGTGACAACTGATCCAGAGCTTTAAAAGTGTGAACACTGGAAAGAAATTATAAAAGAGGAAAAAACTAAGATCACACCACTTTGCTCTTACCCTGTGCAAACACAAGTACAGCAGTTAACATACAGGGTGAGCCGATGTCAGAACTCAAAGAGGAAAAAAACTTCATAAATCCCATTTACCCCTCCCCCCTAGCTATATTAATCAGGGATTCCAAAACCCTTAAAAACACTTCCTACACATGAAAACTCAGAATATAAAGCTATGTTCTGCATAATAAAGCTAAGTCAACAAAAAAATAACACTTGAGGTCTTTTCTTAGCCAACTTTTAAATAGTATTGCTTTAGGGAGAAGTTTTAATTAAAATTTTTTTTTTCAAAGAGCACATTCAAAACAGACTTTTAGTGATATGGGCAGGGAAAGTAATTTTATTACAAATTTCAGGATCTAAAAAGTAATCTGTTACATTTACTAAGATTTAAATCAGAGATGACTTGTTTCAAGCATGTGTGCTGCATAGTGACACTGGTCCTCAGGCAATGAAAGGACAGTCCGCCCGCTATAGGGACGGGATGGGCCAGATGAGAGTAAATTATGCTGACTGTAGACTTAACACATGTTGGTTTGTCACTCTGGCACCTGAACTGTAAGAGTTCAGCAAAGAAGCCTCCATCCTTGAACTCTGAAAGCCAAGCTAGAATGTCTAGGGCAGTCTTAAGAAACTCAAGCTTATCTTTTCTTATTTTGTATTTCAATGACATCGAGACTTTCTTCTGTTAATGAATCATGATTCAGTTGAACTGTAAGCCCAAGGGTGAGAATCCTTACCACAGAGCAAGAGACCGCAGAGGAGCTGGTTGGCCAGTAAGAAGACTGAGGCCAGATACTGAGACACACGCTTGCCCAGGTCATAGTGACCGTCCAGTGACAGAGATGCTGCTGACAAGTAACCAGGAGCAGTCAGGTGGCTGGAAGAGACTGCAACAGGTCACTGGAGCCACCCGGCTTTTAAATGCGACACAGCTCTCTGGCCGGTTACTTGCACTCAAGGGCAGGGAGCCCTAGGTCTCTTCCAGGTTACGTTCCTTTTAAAAAGATGACTAAAGGCAACATCTTTACAAAGGGGAGCTGGAGGCAGCGTCGGGGGCCTTGACAGGTGCGGAGCAGCACCTCGCCTGGGGGTTTAGAAGGAACCTGGGCTGAGAGGCAGCTGAGACCAGGGAGAGCACCCTCACGCTACCGGACTAAGGGGCTGGGGGAGGAACCCAAAGGAGTGCCTACAAAATAGATGTTCCCCAGGAAAGGGAGTCCCAAGGGCAGGAACAATCCGGAGCTGAGGACCCACAGCTAAGGCCTCTTGCCTGGGAATTTCTATTCGAGATTCTTCTAAAGGAACCTTTTCCCTCTAAAGCTGTGGCTCTTGACAGGGAATAGTGTTACCTCGGGGGGCATTTGGCAATGTCAGAAGACGGCTCTGGTTGTCACTACGGGGGAAGGGCGCTACGGCACAGAGGGTGGAGGCCCTGGGTGGACACGGGGTGTTGCTAAACAGCCTACAGCGCACAGGCCAGTCTCCTCCAACAAAGAATTGTCAGGTGTCCTTAATGCCAAGGTTGGGAAACGCTGCTCTAAAGGGAGTACTTTACTCACAGGATTCTGAATGTGCACGAGCCAAGGACTGCAGACTAACATCAGACAAACGGTGAGCACCCTCTGCCTCAAGTGCCAGCGTGTGGAGCAGCCCACTGCCCCCAAGCAGAGTCCCCAGTTACCCACACACGTCCAGTCAGCTGCTGACGGTTCAAATTCAGCCAATACACCTAAAACCTTAGCATCCTTGTCATCTCCGTTCTCTCCCGAAAAGCCTGCTACTTCTTCCTCAGAGCCAGTGCCACACCGACTGCCACTGCGAGGAGGGCAGCCGCGGCAGCCCCTCCAAACAGCAGCAGAGACTTGCCCTCGGACTCTGGGACGGCCCTGTCTTCTCCCGCACTGGCGGGCCCTCCTGTGAGGCGCGCTTCCTTCCCGCGCACAGCCTCCGCTCGCAGCAGGGCCTTCATGGGCTCCAGGGCGGGGATCACCACCTCCTCCAGCTCAGCGGGCTCACTTGTCGCCGCCCTCACCTCTTCTTCATCAAGTTCTACGAACAAAGATGTAGGGGGGCTGACCTGCTCCAGGGCAGCAATACCTGTATCGCGTTCCCGAGTCTCCAGCAGAGAAGTGGCAGTGACAAGTGGCACCAGGGGAGCTGCGGCTTCGGGAAATGCCTCTTGCAGCTCCCTGGCTGGCAAGGCTACAGCAGCCGTGGCAGCCTCTTCCACACCCTCAGGTATTTCTTCTTTCTCCACGTGCACAATGTCAGAATTGGAAGAGTTGTTCTCACTCTTCTCTCCGGCCCCGTTACTATCCAGGCTCTTGACTTCTTCAGGGTCCATGGCAATCTGCTGCCAGGACTCGGGACCCAGGGACACGGGCAGGCTGTCCGTGTGCCAGCTCTGGCTGGCTGACAGGGAAACAGGTAAGCTCTCTGACTGCCAAGAAGTGGTCACAGTGGGGGACTCTGGAGGACTGACTTGTCCAGAGTTGTCACTGGGCAGGATATAAATGTCATTACTATCTTCTGCAACGATTCCAGGATATTCCTCCTCCTCTGACTCAAGATTAAAGACAGTGCCCTAGAAAAGAAAGAGAGTCAACACAAACATGCTAAATATTTTCAAAGTAAATATAAATCTGGAAAAATCTTCCTAAATTGAAGTTCTAGGAATAAAAACATTGTTTAAACTTAGAGAATTTCTAGATGAACGCATTTGAGAGAGTCCTCTGATTGGTTTCCCTAAGAAAATAAAATTAATTTATATGTCATCAATTTGTACTTATTCAATAAAATAATGCAAAACAGCAGAGAAAACAAAAGGAAAGAACATTACTCTTCAGGAATTTATCACTTAGTAGGAGATAAAAGTAACGCTATTCCACAGTTAAAGTGCCGTTGACTCTAAGAGTTCAGGTGGGTGTCCTGTAGTGCAGGAGGCCAAGACCACTAAAGCGCAGACTGTGGAAGCCCAGCAACCTGGGTTCGCGACCTGGGGCCGGAGGGAAGGAGGAAGAGTTCTTATGGGGACACTTCTCTGGGTGGATGTGAAGAGGCAGGGGCACCACCGTAAGCGTCAAGGA
This sequence comes from Solenodon paradoxus, assembly GCA_004363575.1. Classification (NCBI taxonomy): domain Eukaryota; kingdom Metazoa; phylum Chordata; class Mammalia; order Eulipotyphla; family Solenodontidae; genus Solenodon; species Solenodon paradoxus. Next base: position 368,375 of record RJWH01001160.1, on the reverse strand, counting down.
GGAACTACACTTGCACTGGCCAGCTGAAGAATGAGTAAGACTGTGGGAAACATGCAGAAGACAGAACACCAGCAAAGGCACAGCAATATAACAAGGGGAAAAGCAAGGACACAAGTTTAAATAATACATGGTGTACTGATGAAGAACAGGGTCATGGAGGAAACTCAGAGAGCAAACAGTCAATAGTCACTGAAGTCTCTGTCACAAAATGATAATCTAGTAATGGTGACAGAATGAAAGGACAACCAAAGTGTGAGACTCTTGCTTCCCTCTTCATCGAGGATGCACAACAAATGTACAATGAAAACCATGCAGATCTTCATTTCCACATATAACAGACCCACTGACCTCAGTGTCATAGGTGCTCTGTGAGACACTAAGGTTAAAAGGAAGAATGAGAGGCAACTTTTGTTCTAAAATTTGCTATCAGTGTGGCCTAATGGCCTAGCGGAGAAGGCCACCTGAGATAATCCACACACATCCCAAGAACTCAGGTTCAAGACCCGGGGCTGGGGGAACCACCGAGATGAACAACTAAATAAAAATACATGCTTCTGCACCCTTTCTCTTTTTACTTCCCTGCCTACGTGCCTTCATGTCTGCTTATACCTTTCCTTTAAAAACATTTTTTGTTCTGTCTTGGCACACCCTGGTGGTTTAGCAGTTAATTCTGGCCTACATGGTTCATACATATCCTAAGAATCTGGGTTTCCTCCTGGGGCTGAATGGAGCGAGGTAACAATAAAACTGAACACTAAATAAAATCCTTCTTCTTCCTTTCTCTTCCTGCCTATCTGCCTTCATTCCGACAGGAAGAAATGGAGAGAGAGGAGGAGGTATTTTTAATTGTTCATTTTGGTTTCCCCCTAGTCTCAGGTCACAGACCCAGGTCCCCAAGCTTTATTTACATGGTCCACACCCCAGTCACATCTCATTCCCCTGAGCTACCAGGGTATGATACATCTCCCTTAAAAAAAAGAAAAATACATAAATGGGGCTCTGCTACCACTTAGGAACCTGAGACTAGTGGATATTCAATAATCTCAAAAAGAGCTGTGAAATCATTTGAGTCAGGTGAAAACAATCTCCTGAATTTCTTTTGCATATGTCCAAAACAAAGGGGAGGGCATACGGACAGACTGTCAGAAACTGATGGGGGACTTTTTAAAATAATTATTTATGGCACACCCTGGTGGAGTCGCCACTAGGTCAATCACCTCAGAAGGACGCAGGCCACGTGCCCCTAGATTCGAGTCCCGGGGGGAACTCGAGTCCAGGGGGAAACAACTAGTATGAACAAATAAACAGAAATAAAATTAAAAATGTTTCCTCCTCTCTCTTCCTGCCTGCCTGCCTGCTTGTCTTCATTTCTGCCTTCTGCCTCTCCTTTAAATAAACAAACGAACAAACAAACAAACAAACAAATGAATTAGAGGAAGGAAGCAGGCAGGAACAAAGACAGGCAGGCAAGCAAGAAGAGAGAGGAGGAAGAAGCGTTTATCTATCCATTTAGTTGTTCATGTTGGCTATTTCTCCTGCCCTGGGCCAAGAACCTGGGTCCTTGGGCTTTATGTAGTCTGTGCCAGAGTCATTAACTTAACCACTGAGCCAGCAGGAAGTACCAGTTTTTAAAAATCTTTTCTTTTTTTATATTGAGATTTATACTAATAAAATTCACACAACCTAATAGTCACCATTTTTAGGTATGCAATTCAATTTTTAGTATATTTGTAGTGCTATACAAACATCACTACTATTTAATTCCTGAACATTTTCATCATCTCCACTTTATATGGCCCTTTGTATCTGACTTCTTTTGCTTAACAATATGTTTTCAAAGTTCATTACCCATGTTTAGTATATGTCAGTACTTCCTCTCCTTTTGTTACTTCACAGTATTTCACTGTAAGGATATACCATATTATATTTATTAATTTGTCAGCTGGTCAATATTTATGTTGTTTCTACCTTTTTGGTTACTATGAATAGTGCTGCCATGGACTTCAGATACAAGTTCTGTTTGAACACCTGTTTTCAATTCTTTTGAGTACAAGGAGAGGAATTTTCTGGGTCATATGATAATTTTATGTTTAATTTATTGAGGAACTATCAAACTATTTTCCAAAGTAACGGTACCGTTTTACATTCTTCCCAGAAATGTCTAATGGTTTCAATTTGTCCATATCCTTGTCAATACTCTGCTAATGTCTATACAATAACAATGCTATTGTCGCTTTCTTTTTAAAATTACATCCATTAGGGGTTTTGATGTCCATTTCTCTAATGACTAATGGTGTTAGCATTTTTTTGACTACTGGCCATTTCTTCATCATCTTGGAACATTGTTTAGTCAAGTCTTTTGCCTATTTTTAAGTTGAATTATCTTTTGTGTTAGAATTATAAGAGCTTTATCTTTTATTCTTCTTAAACAAGACCGTTGCACAGCTGGATATTAAAATAGTCAATTGTTTGGGGAGAGTGGGTACTTGCAATTAGCTTGAGTTTGAAAGAAACAGTACTGAACGAAATACTAAATACTCTAGTAAATACTTGTACGTATGATTTTTTGTTCTAAAGGAATGCTACAGGCAGGAATGAAGATGAACAGGCAGACAGGCAAGAAGAGAAAGAAGCATTTTATTTTTTTATTTAGTGGTTCACACTGGTTGTTTCCTCCAAGACCTGGGACTGAAGCCCAGGGATATGTGGCCTACAATCCTGCAGAGGCGATTGACCTAACTGCTGTTCCACTAGGGTATGATTTTTTTAGAGAAGAAAGGAGAGGAGGAAGAAGCATCCTTATTTTTTCAATTGTTCATTTTTAGTTTATTTTTTTCCCCACCCTGGCCCCAGTTCACGAACCCAGGTCCCTGGGCTGTATGTTCCACACACCAGCATCCCAGCTGCCTGACCCACCAGGGTGCGCCCCTTATTTTTTATTTAATCTCTTGGCAGGCTTCAAATCCCAGAGGACTAAAAGAGGCTCTCATATCTGGCATCTTATGGAACCGCACATCTTTTAAACATTCATTATATTTTCATCAATATAATGGTAAAGTAAAACCACTCAACAATCTGGGACCATCGTCAATAATAAATGATAAGAGTCCCTTCACAACCGAATGCCGCACATGAGAACTATACCCGCCAACACCAGAGGCCACTAATTAGAGAGCCAGAAGATAATGCTTGCCTAACTGAAGAGTACGAAGCACACAAACTATTTCTACTCATCTTCTCTACCCCATACCAAATAAATTTCATTTTAGCTGGCAGCTGTCTCATCATCTTTATTAATCAAGTACTGAATATATCTCGAAATACTCATTCTTAAATGTATCTGAATATATCTGAAGATAGTTCCCCCCTTCTCTCAACACCTTCTGCTACTGCACTAATACAATCACTACCTTTCACCACGACTAACACAAAAGATTCCTGTCTACTCGACCCTGTTATCCAACCTGGAGATGAAAAGCACCATTTCATAAGTCAGCCGTGCCCCAAACCTGGAGTTATATTGGAATTTTCCTTTTCCTGGAAGTAGCTGCTGGTTATTTCTGGGAACTCATTTAAATGCTAGTGAGAAAAAGGTATCATCTCTGCCCTCGAAGAGTTAAAATATAATTTAAAATCAAGTGAAGGCGACAAACACAAGGCATTCTAGGCACAAAGGAGAGAAACTTACTGGGTGACTGATCAGAGGCTTCTGAGAGAAGAGAAGGCCAGAGCTGGACCTTAAGGAATGAGTAAAAAGCAACAGAGCAAGAGGTAAGAACGGTGCTCCAGGGGGCAGAAAAGCAGTAACAGCATCTGGCTCGCAGGCAAGTGCTTGCCCTTCTGTGCTCCAGTGTCAGACTAGGAGTGAAGGATGAAGGTGGAGAAGTGGCAAAGGTCAGAAGTGATGTCCACGCGTGAAAATAAAATATCGATATCTATCTAGACACAAAAGAAGGCTATGCCTCTCTCTCGGGTGAAAGGTGAACATTTTCTCTGCAGTTCTTGCCGACTTTGTCACTAAGATTTTTATTCTATTGAAAAATGAATTCAACTCTCCCCCTACCCCAATGCCACGCATGGTAACCATTAACTCAGAGCAGAACTGATGAATCTAAAGTACCATTTGAGCATTAGAGACAGGCTTAGTTTGAATTTCAGAGTACTGCTCTGTTGGAAATCTACTTCTAATTATCTGACTCTTTCAGTTAAAAAGTCATACAATATTTAGATTACTACAGTATCTCTTCTTGAGCACATTAAAGATTTCCCCAGGAAACCAAATATTTAAGACAATTTTAAAGCTGCAATATAGTGAGTGGCATTAGGGGAGGGGAGGTAAGATCAATGTTTCATCTCTATTCCTAGAGTTGTAGTTTAGCCCAAATGTGTCTTAATCCCAAATAGGTGCCCACAGGAAAGGGAAGGCTCATCCTGGTGAGTGCCGCACTAAAGCCCCAGGTCCTGTCTGCTTATTCATGGAGGTACAGGTGTTAACATTTGAAGAGAATACAAAATGTTTTGAAAATATAAACAAGATGTGAGACTTTCTGCTTAAAGCTGTGCATTCATACACAAGTCTACTATGTTAGGGATATTTCAGACTCCGTGAAACACGTCCATGGATTCCTCATCTGGCTCTGTCAAGGTCTGGCTTAAAGTCTATCTCCTCTGACCACTAAATCCAAGACCCTCTTATTTCTCTTGCACTCATAGCTCTGAGTCTAGGCCACACAAAATACATAATTACACATTTTATACTATTCTTTTTTTTTAGAGGTAGTACAGGTAGGAATGAAGGCGAGTAGGCAGCAGGCAGAGAGAGGAGGAAGAAACACCCTATTTTATTTCTATTTAGTTGTTCATACTGCCTGTTTCTCCCAGACCCGGGGCTCAAATCCAAGGTCGTGTGCTTGCGTGTCCTTTGGAGGCAACTGTCCTGACCGCTGCTCTACCAGGGCACATCTCTACCATGCTTTTCACTAATTTTTCCACAAGCATTAGTCATCTCCCCAACTAGATTATAAATAATTAACGGGATGAGAACATGCTTTTGACTATTACCCCCATGTAATGTCTAACATACGCCAAGCAAACAGTGACGCATAGATGCACGGCTGACAGGAAGACTGTTCCCACCTTTGGAAACACAAGACCCTGAACACCAGCTGTTCTGATTCCTCAGGCACTGATGGGTTCAGGTCTTTGTTCATCTATATTTCTCTATACACAAAGGGACTGCATTTGGATGTTTGTTGTCCAAGATCACACAGTACTGGTGCTGAAGGGAGAATTAATCCCCCCACTTCTGATTTGCCTTGATTCACCGACCCAGCACACCCTCCCTTCAATTCGGCTCTTCTGAATCTTTCTCATTACCTCTGAACTCTTCAATAATTCATCTGTGTTCTTTGCTATAAAAAATATACAGTAAATAGTGTCATCTGTCTTCTGTAACAAGCAGCTCCTAGTGATCAAGGCTCTGTTTTTATAACAACACCTTTGTTGCACTGGTTTCTTTTCTCAGCCTCACTCTTCCCATGTTCCTTACAGGAATCCATATATATTATATTTACATCATTATATTAATTATATATAATGCACACCTGCAGGTCCAAGAGTGAGGAAGACCCCATTATATTAATATTAGTTTTAGGAAATTTAGACCAGCTGGGCCAGTTCTTGAACCTGGGGTATTCCCCACTGAGAAAGAGCTGTCATTTCTCTTTTTGTGAGATTGCTGTCTTGCAATCACCAACCCACAAAGATGGAATATTCTTTATGTGCAACATAGCATGTATCATAACCTGTTATTCTGGACCTACAAGCTTCTTGAAGCGGAGACACATCTATTTTCCAACTTTTCCTACTATATGCTGAGAAGGAAGACAGCAGAGGTCTGAGCAGGACTGAACTTTAATAACCAAAGTTCAGTTTAGGGTCCATCGCAAGTGGCTCACACAGAACACTTGGAACATACCAGATAAACAGACTAGCTATTCTGAGTCATGGCCTGTCCAAACTACTTAAACTGAATCCCAAATGACATCCGACTAATCCTTGCTGCTTTAAAACTTAAGTCCTTCAACTTTCTTCAAGGTGTGACTATACTCTCAGCTTCAGACCTACTTTAGTGCACGATTATAATTTCCTTTCTTGTTATTCTACAATACCCACTAAAATATTTGTACTTTACAGTGCTTTTCCTGACATTTCCTTATCTTGGACAATTAAGCAACTGGCTCCTTTATGTCTGTATTTAGTAAGCATATAACCCAGCAATCTAGTAGCGTCACACAGCAGGTACTGGTATCTCGAAGAGAGAAATTCAGCATGATAATCTCAGCTGCAAGGGGCCTAGCTATAAACTTAGTTGGAGAGATTAAAATAACACAGCAGTCCTCAATCTTTGCTGCCTATTAGTCACTTGCGAAAATGTCTAGGAATTCCTATGCTAAAATTGCAAACCAAAACAATCAAACTGGAATTTTGAACATGGGATCCAGCTATCTCTCGCAAAACAAAAACTCTGTAAGTCTCTATAAACAATTCACTTTCTTCTTATCCTACTCAAAGTCCAAACATACTTTAGCCCCTCAAACAGGCTGAGGTAAAGTGATTTAGATTTTCCAGTGATTGTAGGGATAGCATGAGTTTTGCTGATTCTTGATAAGTTACCAATTAAGAATGACAGGGTGTGCCCTGTGGCCTAGTGGTCTAGAACACCCTGGAAGCAGTCCCACATACATCCCAAGGTCTCAGGTTCAAGACCCAGGGTCAGAGGGAACAATCAATGTGCTTCTTTTACCTCTCTCTTCCTGCCTGTACCTTTCCTTAAAAAAAAAAAAAAGAATGACAGTAGGCAACATGAAGGAAAATTGCTGTTTACGCAGAGAACCATTTCTGTAACCTTCCTGAAGAATATACACCTGGCAATCCCAGAGAAAGGAAGACCTAGTCACCAATGCCAGATCAGCAGTTACTAAATTTTCCTATAAAGTTAATATCGACCTATCTTTTTGCCAGAACACAATTCTAGTTATACAGATCCTCTAACACTTGTTACAAAGGAATTTCTCTGTGCCACATAACTGCTATACTCAAAGGTTTCTTGGATTACAAATTATATCTTCAAGTATCTCCATCTTGCGAAGACCAAAAATAAAGGCTTACTTGAAGATTAATTTTAGAAAGAGGAAGAAAAAGGCTGTAACAAACAGTAGTTGTATGAAGTAGCACAAAGTTCACATTTGCTCTTTATTAATTTTACTTTAGTATACTTGTTTTATTTGCTCTCTCCAAATCTCCAAATAAGACACTAAGTAATATAGCTTAGCAACTTCAATAACTCTCTACCCTCAATCCTTTGCAAGGTAGCAGATAGGAAAAGTAAAGAGATATCACTTAAGATTAATTTTTTTTTCAGTATTAAAACTCTGGACATTTAAAAACCCCAATCTTTTTGTTAAGAGAAAAAATGTTGGAAAAGAAAGTGAACAGAATTATGCCACTGAATGAACCAAGCATAGTTCAAGAAGAAAGTAAGACCATCCTAAATTCTCAAATAATTTATATTTGAGAGTTACAGAAAACAGTCAATGAATATCAGTTATTCCACTACAAGTAACTTAAAATAATGTTGTAGGTGTACCCTGGTGGAATAACGGTTAGGTCCACTGCCTCTGACTGAGAATGCAGTCCATATACATCCCAAGGACCCGGATTCATGTCCCAGGGCTGGGGGAACAACCAAGATGTAGAACTAAATAAAAAATTAAAGTGCTTCTTCTGCTTCTCTTCCTGCCTGCCTCTGCTCACCTTCATTCCTGCCTGTACCCTTCCTTAAAATAAATAAATAAATACATAAATAAAAGTGCTGTATTCTTGTTAGTCTTTCATTAACACTTAAATTTTTTCATCTGAAAAACTCAAAAAGTGCTACTAACCACCTCTACTCCCAACTGAGTTTTTTGGAGACAAGGGATATAATTTCTAATTTTATTTTTAGTCTTTGAATCACTTTTTTTTTTTTGCTCTCATTCTCTGTTTACTCCACAAATTTTGTAATCTTTTCCCACGCCATTTCAAAAGATACACAGCACAGGTGGCTTCACAGAGCGGCCTTACAATTACACAGCTCTTTAGTGGGTAAGGTTACCCATGGGTCAGAGACATCTTAAGTGCTCACTGATAGGACTTCTCAACAGTTACTTGTCTATATTTCTAAAAACAGAACCTCGAACTCAAGAACTGATTTAAAAAGAAAAACCAAAACCAAAAAAGAACTAAAAAAAAAAAAAAGGCTAAGAAATTTTAGGAAAGGAGTCCTTTGCTACTTCTTTATGGCTCTAAGCCAAAACAAGGGACATTTCAAAAGTTCCATCATGAAGAAACAGGGTAAAAGTTAACAAGCTGAAATAGAACTTAGGATAAATGACTTTTCTTTTTATTTTTAATAACATTTCAAGACTAATAAGAGTTAAGAATACTCTTTGTTCTACATTTAGAAGACCACGTTCATCTTAGCCAAGATACCAGATGAACAAGTTTGTCAAATCACAACTTTATTTTCTTTAGTCAGTAATTTATTCATTTAGTTATTTTTAAGGAAGGAAGGGAAGAAGGAAGAGAGAAAAAGAAGCATCTCTAGTTAGCTGTGTTAGGAAAAGAGACAGTGATGGACAAGGAAAAGACAAGAGGAGAGATGGCTGACAGCAGAGACAGGTTTATTATGGATAAATCTGGGAAGGGCTACTGACGGGTCAGAAGCCTCTTCCCTTATAGACTGAGGGCTTTAAGTTCCTGGGAGAAGGAACTAGCCTGTGACTGGGGTGGGGCTGGTACCGTGTAGCCTGAAAGTTGTGCAGTCGACTGTTAGCAGGCACAGATTGATCAGGAAATGTTAGTGGGTTGGGTTTTTGGGGAAAGGGAAACTTAAGGAATGTGAAACCTAAGTGCTAAGATGGTGTAATTTGTACAAGATGGTTGCTCTTTGGTTCCCTCAAGTTGCTTTTCCCCTGGCTCAGTTGTAAACCTGGGTCCTTGGGCTTTACATGGTCTGCACAGCAGTGTCTCAGCCACCGACGACAAGGGCACACTCGAATTACAACTTTAGAGAAATATATTGCTCAAAAGCCAATTCAAAGAGAACTGAATCTCCTTTGATGTGATGGTCTTCCTATCTTACAACTTACTTCTGCATTTGGGACATGACATTTTAATGAGGAACCATCAAATCCTCTGTGATCTTACATAAAAAGTTTTTTTTAAAAAAAGAAAGGCGCAGGCAGGAATGAAGGCAAGCAAGCAGGCAGGCAGAAAGACAGAGGAGAAAGAAGCATTTATTTATTTTATTCAGTCATCATCAGTATTAGGTAGTATCAGCAATATCAGGAAATACTGAAAATATTCCCCAAGGCCCCAGGCCATGAACAAGGCTCTTTGGGATATATGTAGATTTCATTGGCCATATACAGTGGACTTAACTGCTAAAGCACCAAGGTGCACCGTGTAAGAAGTTTTAAAGAAAGAATAGGTTACCATTGACACTTTTACTCCTGGAGACCAATTCATATAAAAGCAAAAAATATAAAATGGAGATCCCTTTCTTTTAACAGTTACTCTCATTAATGAATGTAGGCTTTCATGAAAAAATAAAGAACTGTTTTGGATACTCCTTTACATACAATTTAGCACATTAGTGAAATAACATTTACAAGTAGTGATGGAGTCATTCTAATAACTAATTTTTTTAGCACAAAATGTTTGGTGTCTTTTTTTTTTAAATATCTCTAGTCATATACACAAATGAGTAATTTCAAGGGCTCAAAAATATAAAACTAATTGGGATGAACTAACAATTTAAATATGTGCAAAGACTCAGAGAACTAGAAAATTGCCCACGGTCTTAGATCTTAGTTGCTATGAAAATTGGAAGTCAACCCTTGCCTAACCCTTAACATGTGCCCTTCCACAGACTTTAATCCATTTAAACTTCCTACGATTGTGCAGTCAGTTTAATTACTATCTCCATTTGACCAAAAAAAACCCAAAAAAAAACTAAAGGGACTGAAGAGGATAAACAATAATTTTCCCAAAGTTTGGATTAAAACCCAGGCAGTTATGTTCACCCTGGGAGCTCAGGCTGTATGCTGATGGGTGGTATGTGGACCATGTAAAGCCCAAGGACCTGGCTTAACAACCAAAACCTGAGAAACAAGCAAAAAACCAGATAAACAAATAATTAAAAAAACAGGCAGCTTGCATTTATCATCTATGTGATACTAGCTCTTAGGCTTAAATTCCAAATTCCCATAGGAGTGTCCCTCACTCCCCCAGCTATTTTTGATGTTTTCTTCAAGCAAGCACACAAACATATGTGCATAAAACTCTGAAAAAAGGTGTTGGGGGGAAGTAAAGAAAATAATGATATACAGAGATAAAGGGAATATTTAAATATACATGTAGGATAAAATATAAACATAACTCTGGTTTTGGTGGTAACAAAAGATGTTGGCTAAACAAAGAATCATTTAAAAAGGTGCAGTAGCCGCTTCATGACTGCATTTTACTTCAATATTTTTGCGAGGAGGGCTTATAAATAATTCTTCCACTTCCAGCAGAATTTCTTTCACCTTCAGGGTTGGAAGTACCAATAAACTCAGCTCCTACAACCTTAACTTTTCCACCTAAAGAGGCTTTGGCAGTACTCCAAATACTATATTCATTGATAAATCCATGTAGGGATTTATCTTCCCTAAAATGCCAACAAATCTTTATCATGACTTCTCGGTCTTTAAATAGTATCTCTCAAGTTTTACCCTAGAAAACACAAACAGGTAACTACTTTTTCACATTCAAATAGGATACTAAAACCAAATGCATCCTTGATCACTTATAAGCTAAAAAAACGGAAGAAAAATTACAGAAAAGTAATTTACTACCTAATATGGTAACAAAGACCCACAAAAACGTATTTTAGAATATTGTGAAGTAAAACATTAACACTCACAAATAAAAATGTTTCATGAAATAGTACCTACTGTTACTGTACAAAATGATCTCAGTAGCAACCCACTTAACTGATTTTAGATAACCAACTATGTGTGGGAAAATTCTTTTCTAACAAATTCTTACCTAACAGCTTCCAAGACAGTCTTTAAATATATCCTTGACTAGGAAAAAAACAAAAACAACAGAAAAACCCCAAAACACTTTTTTGATGCTTACTATTCTTAAAATAGAAGCTAGAAGCAAGCTTCAAGTCAAAGAGAAAAAAGAAAAAAATTAATCTTATTCAAACTTTGCAAATATTATGACAGCCATTAGAGGACATTTTTCTCAATAATCTTTTATGTAATCTAAAACAAAACCTTTCATAAGTACATGATGAAAGAGAACATAAATGAAAGCCTTACCACGGTGGACTTGCCCTGACTGCCTAATCAGGAGACACTGACTTCTAATGCAGCAAGCAGGAAATGAAGGACAGGGAGAAGAGGAGGGAGGGAGCGGACATGAGTCAGGAAGAATCCCAGCAGCCAATGAGCCTGTGCCTGAGCTGCGCTGCAGCGTAAACACAAGTCAGACTCAAAGCTCCGAGGAAACGCCAATCACACTTCAGAGGAGGAAAAGAATACACTCTTAGAGATACCTTTGAAAACTGGACATCTGCCAAATGCAGCATTTTCACAGAAGAGTTCTGCATCTCTTTCTCTGCATGAGAAAGAAGCTACTCTGCCCATTTTGTAGTTAACCGGCTTGAGGCTGAGAGAGGCTGCATTAAGTAGCCCAAATAATATTTGTTAGAAGTGGGGCCAAAAACAAATCTTGTAATTTTCAATCCTGTTTAAAACAACTCACCATTCTCTTGCAGAATGAAAAAACATTAGATAAAGAAAGCAAAATAAAAACTTCAAATCCTCTCTTGTAGCTGTTGTGCCAGGGTAACTGAACGCCATTCTTCAGTTCTAGTTCTAAGAGCTAATTGTTAATTAGTAAAGATATGTGTTCCTAACTGACTCTGCATTTATAAGTTCTCTCCAATGAATCATTCCCTCCTTTTGTCTTCCTACTACACTATGAACATAGTATGTACACTTCATAGTATGGGACATGCTCCATGTGGTTATTTACATTTATATCTCCTCAACCAGATCTGAGTTCAAAAGTGCTCCCAAGATTGGAAAAATGATGGAGTGCCCTGGCGGAGTAATGGTTTGGTTAAATGCCTCTTGCCGAAGGGCAAACCACATACATCCCAAGGACCAGGGTTTACGTTACCAGGTGGGGAGAACCAACATGCACAACTATATAAAAATAAAGTGCTTCTTCCTCCTTTTCTCTTCCTGCTTACCTACTTACTTTCATTCCTACATTTTTCCTTAAAAAAAAAAAAAGATAGGAAAGATGCAAGTCATGGCTTACCAGAGAAGAAACTGCCCTAGGAAAGAGTGCTAAGGTAGGAAAACCTGAACTGGAAGTAACAAATTGCTGGAGGTTCAGAGTAGACAACACTGACAGTTAAAATCTCCAGGGATTGGGGGCAGGGGAGGGGATGTGCCCTGCCTGCCTAGTGGTTTAGTGCACTGGGCACAGTCCACATACATGCGAAGGTCCCCAGGTTCAAGGGAACCAAGGAGAACAATCAAAACGAACTAAATAAAGTGCTTTCTCCTCTCTCTTCCTGCCTGCCTGCCTGCTTGCTTCCATTCCTACCTGCACCTTCCTTAAAAAAAAAAAATCTTGGGACTCAGCCAGAGGAAGGCCACCACAAATCTGTGATATTTACCTCCAGGAGCTCAATAGGATGCACACAGTAAATTGAGAAAATTTCCTTGTGCTTCTGGAAGGGGGAAAAAGCAGTTCCTTTTACCCAACACATCATTTCCAGGTATTAAGAAGAAATGACAAGGCACACAAAAGGCAAAAGACACAATGTGAAGGGATAGAGCAAGTATCAGAACCAGACAGAACAGAGATGCTGGAATTATTACACCAGGAATTTTCAAAACACCTAAGGCTCTAATAAAGTAGATAACAAGCAAGAACAGATGGACCTTACATATGCAAAAAGAGAGAAATCCTAATAAAGAACCAAAAAGAAATGTGAGAGACAAAAAACACTGCAGTAGATATGAAGAGTGCCTTTGACGGGCTTATTAACAGACTAGATGTAGCTGAGGAAAGAGTTTCTGAGCTTGAGGCTCTCTCAATAGAAACATTCAAAATTAAAAAACAAAGACAAAAAAGATGGGAAAAAATAAAAACAAGATAGCTAAGAACTAGAACAACTACAATCGATGTAACATACAGGTTGCTAGAATATGAAAACATGCACTTTTGTAGCTTAGACAGCTAAGAATATGAGAAGAAAGGAACAAAAGAATTATTTGAAATGGTGACCCTGGAGCCCACCGAGTCTGAGCATCTGGCCCTGCACCCACGCGGTTTGGCAGCACTGACCACCTCACTGCAGCGCATTTTTCAAAGTAAATTCAGGTTCTGTATGGTCGGCTGAAAACAAATTCAACTCCTTAAACATGAACTGGCTCATAAGTGAAAATGAGACTAATAAGCAGGCTCTGAGAAACTAACTCAAGATCCCATTGCCAGTTTAGTGGTGGTGGCTGCATCACTCAGATGAAGAAACTGAGACATCATGAATCTGAAGGAGTGCTAGTAGGTAGAAGAAGTGGCATTTGAATTCCAACTTTGTGTTCTTTGACTACTATGCCTCCATTGAGTAGCTCCTGTCAACTTAGGAATAAAGTCCTTGTTCTTCAGTTTTGGCTTTGAAAACTGCATTATTTGGGCCCAGTGCTCCTTTCAAAGTCTTCTTTTACTCAGACTTAAGTTCATACTATTTCTGGAAGGACTTTCTTGGAATTTTCTTCCTTTCTCATCTCTGCCTTTTGGAGTCTCTTTCATTAAAAGAAAAGCTCATATTCCGTATTTACCTGGGGCCCCCTCTTCCATGTCTGTATGTAAGGTCTCCTCTCCTCTGTAGGTGTTAAACCTCTTTGATGATTCTTTCTACTAAGACTTTGTTTTCAAAAGTATTCTAACAATTGTGATTAAATTATAAAATGCTTGAAAGCAGGAAAACATTCTAAATGTAGTCATGTCATTATCAAACGACAGAAAATCAAAGAAAAAAAAAAAAAAGACCTAAGACAAACAGGAAGAAAAATACCCTACCTACAGAGAAACAAGGTAAAAGTATTATATTCAGTTCTCAGAAACAAGCAATGAATGAAATACAAACATTAAGAACAAACACCCACTAAATGATATATATCAGGAATGGGAAAACTGCACATATGGGGAACCTACACATGAGTCTCTTTTAATATATAAAATCAAAGTTACTGCAATAAAATTTTTTTTAGAGTTTAAAAAAAAAAACAATCCACCAACCTGGAATTCGGTATATGTAAAATTATCCTTCAAAAGTGAAAGAGAAATAAAGATTTTCTCAAACAAAAAATGAGAGAATGTATTGTCAGTAGACCTGCCTTGTAAGAAATATTAAAATAATATGGTCACAAACTCAGACTACATAAAAGAAGAGCATCAGAAAAGGAGTAAGTGAAGGTAAAATAAAAACTTATTTTTCTGGCTTGAAACTAGATCAAACACAAAAAGAAACCTGAAGGCCCCAAATTAATTGGAGAGTAAACAATATGTTCTGAATGACTCTTGGGTAAAAGAGGAAATCAAAGAGGAATGTTAAAAAAAAAAAATACTTAGAGACAAATGAGAATGAAGACACGAGCTACCAGAATCTCTGGGATGAAGCAAAAGCAGTACTAAGAGGGAAGTTTATTACAATCCAGGACTATCTCAAGAAACAAGAAAAAGCGCCCATAAACAATCTAGCCCTATATTTAAAGCAATCAGAAAAAAAAGAACTAAAGACAAATAGTAGAAGAAAGGAAATAATCAAAATTCGAAGAAATAAATGAAATAGAAAACAAAAAGACAATCCAAAATATCAATGAAAACAAATGTTGGTTCTCTGAAAAATCAGAAATGAAAGGGGAGAAGTTACAACAGATACCACTAGAAATATAAAACATTCTAAGAAACTAATATGAACAACTGTATACCAACAAAATAGACAAACTTGAAGACACAGACAGATTTCTACAAAAATATAGTCTACAAAGACTTGGCTGGGAAGAATTGGAAAACCTGAACAGAACAATCACAAGCAAGGAAATTGAGGATGCAATCAAAGGTTTCCCTAGAAATAAAAGCCCCAGTTCAGAAAAAAAAAAATTCTATTAGTTCAGGACACATCAGGACTTACTTAGTGCCTGGGTCCCTCAGGGGTGGGGTCCTGGCTGCTATGGAGGAAGGCCGACCCCAGGTCTCCGAGCTGCAAAGAAGCCTGAGCACAAGCAAGGGTCACTCAAAGGTGCTTCGGGAAACACCCAGAGTTGAGGCCCAGAAAACAGCCTGCACTAACCCCAAGGCACGTGGGTCAAAATAGCTCCATGTGACTCCTGCCCCAAGTCCATGAGTCACCCCCAGTGTGTCAAATCTTCCCAGCCAAGGCCCCAGACATTTTGGAGCAAGACAACTATTCCTGCCATGTCCTATCTGAATTCTTAACCTACAGAATCCTTGAGCATAATAAAATGATTTTTAAAAAATTCTTATTTTTCTTACTCTTAATTGATCTACCAAGTTAGTTCAAAATAATAGCAAACATGTATTCATATAGGTATGTGTATATATAGAAAACATACACGCATACACATGCTTACTTTACATAAGTAAAATAGGTGACATCAATGATCCAAGGGATGGAAAGGAAGAATTAGGATTTTTTTTTTTATTATAAGGTACATTACCTATGAAGTGATAAAATGTTATTTGAAAGTGGACCTGGATTATCATAAATGTATATTACAAAGTGTAGGGTAACCACTAAAAAAAGAAAGCAAGAAAGAAACGTAATGGATATGCTAAGAAAGAAAAGAAAATGGAATTATATAAATGTTCGGTTAAAACTATGAAGTGCAGAAAAAGAGAAGACAAAAGTAGGAATAAATATTAAGGGCAATAAGTAAAGACAGTAACAAACTGGTAGATAGTAACATATTAATAAAATGCATCAATTAAAAGAGACTACCAGAGCAGATCAAAAACCAAGACCTAATGCAAACGAGCTGTCTATAAGAAACTCATTTTAAATATAAAGACACACATACATTAAAAGTAAATAAACAATAAGCTGACCATACATTTCAGTTTAAACACGGCAGTACCATTTTTTTCATATTTACCAAATATCAAATCATTTTAATATGCCAATTTTGATCTCTTTTTAATAAACCAGGGCCATCTTTCCACAGGGCAAAAGGCGGCCCAGTCTGCTGAGGGGCCCAAAAGCAGCTGTCCCTTGTGTCCTGTGTTAAAGACAGCCCTTGCTGGTGCTGACTGCTTGGGGCTGCTGCTACTGCCACTGTTCCCACCCGTGGCGAGCAAACAGGAGACCTGGCACGGGAATGGCCCCCACCCCAGGCACACCGTTTTCCTCAGAGGGAACAGAACATCACAGAGTGGTCGGTGGAGCCGCAGATAAGCACCATGGGGATTATCTTTGGCACTGTTAGTTTATCAGGCATTTCTGACACTGGGATGGTTAAAGCAGCATGTGTTTTAGGCAGGACATTTAGAGCAGGGCTTCTAAGGGCACTAAATTTGGTTTTCGTCTAAGGAGTCAAAATTCCTTGCACCACCCTGGCCATTTGTATGAAGTCTCGCTGCACCAGATGTCATCACAATGCGATCAGTGTGCAATAGAACTTGTTTGTGTTTCTGTGGGTTACATTTCTCTGCAGTGGTGGCGCTGTGTAGGTATCGACTTGCACCAGCACAGCCTGGATCTTGGTTTGAACACTGGGAATTATTGAGTTGTGTGTTGCAACCACTGGTTGGATCTGTGAATGTTCTTTGAATACACATATTAGAAAAAGAATGATCTCGAGTGACCTGGGAGAGTTGCAGGTGGGTCAGCTGCCTTTGAAGGAGCCAGCCACATAACACTGGGTTTAAGTCCTGGGCCTGGGGGAGCAGGGGTGAGTAACTAGTGTCAACAGCTAAATAAAAATAAAATAGATGTTTCTTCTTCCTCTCTCTTCCTGCCTGCCTGCCTATTCACCTTTATTCCTGCCTTCACCTTTCCTTTAAACAAAAAAAGAAAAAGAAATATCTAAAATCAATCATCTCTGTGTGCTCTTGCAGAATAGCAGTGAGATCTGCTGCTTCCCACTGAGTGCAGTCCACATACATCCTAGGGACCTGGGTTCGCAGGCCAGGATTGGAGGGGAACAGCTGACATGAACAACAATTAATGCTCTTGCTCTGCTCTCCCTCTTTCTGCCTTGTTATTTGCTTGCCTTTATTCCTGCCTGCACCTTACCTTTCCTCAAAAAAAAAAAAGTCATGGTACATATACTCAGTGGAAGTCTATGCAGCTATTAAAAAAGACTAACTTATGCCCTTTACAACAATCTGGATAGAACTGAAGGTGATCATGGTAAGCAAAATAAGCCAGAAAAAAAGAGAAATATAGAATGGTATTACTCATATGTGTGATATAAAGAAACAAATGAACAGACAAACTTTAACAAACAAATTCACAGGACACAATGCCAGGAGGGAAGAAGTGGGGAGAAAAGAAAGGAGGGAATAAGGTAGTGGCAAAGGGCACTAGAGCTCTGGTGGTGGGTGTGGGGTGAAATACACCAGACCAGGTGTGCTTTCAATATCCTAAAATGAATGTAGCAATGTAAACAAAAGAAATAAATCATTTCAAAAAGAAAATTCTGCTCTGAAAAAGACAATGCCACAGACTACGAAAAAATATCTGAAAGTACATATCTGATTAAAAGATTATTACCTAGGTACTCCCTAGTACAGCAGCGGTTTGGCACAGTCCACAAATAGTCTCAAGGTCCTGGGTTCTCCTCCTGGGGCCAGGGGAAACCACCAGGATAAACAACAAATAAAAAACTTCTCTCTCTTTCTGCCTGCCTACTTCTGCTCACCTTCATTTCCGCCTGTACTTTTTCTTTTAAAAAAAAAAAAGATAGTTACCTAAAATGTGCTAAAAAATGGATCAAACTTCACAGACACCTCATCAGAGATGATATACAGATGGTAAGTAAACATATGAAAAGACGGTCGTCAAGGGAGGTGCACGGTCAAACGACGAGATACCCCACACACCTATCAGAACAGCCAGTATCTGGAAGCTGACATGGCCAAGGCTGGTAAAATGGAGAACAACAGGAATGCTCATTCATCGCTAGTGTGGATGTAAAAAGGTGCAGCCACTTTGGAAGACAGACTGATAATTTCTTGTAGAACTAAACATGCTCTTACCACATTTTACTCCCTGACATTTACGTAAATGGGTTTAAAACAATGCATACGGTTGCTTGTAGACACTTTAGTCATAATTACCAAAACCTGGAAATAATCAAAGTACCCTTCAGCACGTGAATGGATCAGTAAACAATCAGACAATGGAATAGTATTCAGCTCTCAAAAGAAATGATCAAGCCATGATAAGACATGGAGGAAACTTAAATGCATATAACTAAGTAAAAGAAGCCAGTATGAAAAGACCACACACTGCATGACTCTAACTAAGCGATATTCTGGATAAGACAAAACTATGGAAACCAGTAAAATAATCCATAGTTGCGAGAGATTGTGAGAACCAATATGTGAAACACAGAGAATTTTTAGGGCAGTGAAACTACACTGCATGATATAATAATGGCACTGGACCAACTGGAATCTGTATGAAAAAAACTAGATCCCTACCTTAAACTATATTAAAACTTCGAGTACATCAAATACACAAAGCAAAGTTAAAAACATTTTTTTTTAAAGGAAGGGTACAGACAGGAAGGTGAGAAGAGGCAGTCAGGCAGGAAGAGAGAGAAGGAAGACGCACTCTATTAATCTATTAATTCTTATTTAGTTGTTCACACTGGTTACTTCCCCAAGCCCCGAATCCAGAACCTGGGACTTTGGGATGTATGTAGGACTGCTCCCAGGGTGTACTTGATCGCTAGGCCTCCAGGGCCAAACCCAAAGTTTATAAACTTTTATAAGTAGAAGAGAATGTGTTTATGACCTTGGGATAATAAAAGATTTTCGTAAGAAAAAAAATCTATAAAATTCATAGTGTGTATATATATATTTATCAGAGAAACTCTTACACATACATACAAGAATGTTCATAATAGTAATGTTTCCAATAGCAAAAAGGTGAAAACGTGAACTTAATTTACTTTATAGAAGAAATACAAATGGTTCATAAACATGCAGAGTTTCTTTGTGCTCACAGAAATGCAAATTAAATCCCTAATAAATAATCATTTTATACTCATGATTAGTGAAAAATTAGTCTCTAATACAACAGAATCCTGCATTTGATCCTGGAATGGAACAGAAAAGACATTACTGGAAAACCTATGATTTGCAATAGAGTTTAGTTAATTTAATGTTCAATGTTAACCTCTTAGTTTTGACAAAGGAGCATAGTTAACATTTAGGGAAACTGGGTGAAGGACATATGGAAATATCTGTAACATTTCTGTAAATCTGAAATTATTCCAAAATAAGCTTATTTGAATAAATTATTTTTAAAATTAATAAATCTGACATTAAATGTGGGGAAGATGTAGAGTAACAAAAATTCTTAATATCATTCACAGTGTCAAATGGAAAACCATTTTGTAAAGAAAGGAGAGGTGCAAGAGGAATGAAGATGAGCAGGCAGGCAGGCAAGAAGAGGGAGGAGGAAGAAGTAGTTATTTTATTCAATTGTCTATCTTGGTTGTTCCCTCTGGTTACAGGTCTGGGTCGAAAACCTGGGCCCTTGGAATGTATGTCGAGTATGTGCAGAGATAACTGCCAATCCACCAGAAAGTGCAGGAAAACTACTAGAAAACATTTTGGTATTATCTTGTAAATTAGAATATGTCCATACTCTAACT
Source organism: Solenodon paradoxus (assembly GCA_004363575.1). NCBI lineage: Eukaryota > Metazoa > Chordata > Mammalia > Eulipotyphla > Solenodontidae > Solenodon > Solenodon paradoxus. The sequence goes on along the minus strand of RJWH01001160.1, from coordinate 348,351 downwards.
CAGAAATTCTACTTCCAAGTATATATCAGACAAACTCTTGCACATATGTATAAGAATGTTCATAGCAGTAATGTTTCCAATAGCAAAAAGGTAAAAATGTCTACTGCCAAGATAAATAAACTGGGATATATTTAAATATTGAATATCAGACATCTGCCAACATATCAATGCAGACCATGCATTCTCAATGTAGACAATTTTGAAGGTGGAAATTGGTTTGGAGAAGTAAGGGGAAATCTTACATATCACAATGGCTTGTGGCCCTCCAAGGCGCCATGGCACATAAAGAGACTCATATTTGGTATTAAAATAAAATTTCAAGAGGGGAAGAGGGAGATGACTAGGAAAAATCTAAAAAGTATCATTAAGAGAGTGATAATGAAAGAGCAGTTGAAATATGATGACCTAGGTGAATCTCAAAATTATAACAAACATCCATAAAGGACAGTGGAACTCTGGTGGAGGGCGTGGTGTGAAATATATATTGATATACAATGCCAATATTAAAAAATGAAAGTAGGCATGCCCTGGTGGAGTAGAGGGTCACACACATCCCAAGGTCCTGGTTTCTCATCCCAGGACTGGCAGGAACAACCAAGATGAATAACTAACTAAATACAGTGATCCCGCCTCTCTCTTTCTGTCTCTGCTCACCTTCTTTCCTGCTTGTACCTTTCCTTACAAAAAAAAAAAGGAAAGAAAACGTAGCATGGTGAATGAAAGATTTAATAAGTATCAATTTAAAAAAATATAGCACTAAGTGAAAAAAGCAAGTTACAAAATAAAATATGTAATACTACTCCCATAATGTTCAAAATATACAAGACAGTGTATTGTCTAGGGATTTATGTATATATATGGCTGAACTATAATAACAAAACAAAATTCAAAATAGGAGTTACCCTTGTGAGCAGATAAGGGCAAGCTGAAATCTAGGAGCATATAAGGAGATTCAAAAGGGTTGCTATGTTCTTCCCTTTAACTGGGATAGTAAGAGTACACAGTTTTATTATTCTCCTTATTTATTTCTTTTTGTTAGTGTGAAGTTTCACAACCAAGAACTATTTTAAAATGTCATACGTTGGCATGCCCTGGTGGCCTAGCGGATAAAGACACCAGATGTAGTCACAGGCTCGAGACCCAGGGCTGGGGGAAAAACCAAGACGAACTAAATGAAATAAACAATTCTTCCTCCCGTCTCTTCCTGGCTAGTTGCTCACCTTCATTCCCGACTATACCTTTCCTTTAAAACATTTTTTTTAAAAAAAAACATTCTAATTTACTATAAAATCTTAGTAGCTGCCCTTAAAACTATATGAAGTCTTTCCACTGAATGTCATCAATATAACTGATATCAAATCTATGCTGCTAAAATAAACTACGAGGGCTTTATCTTTTAACAGAAAAGATAAAAAATAAATCACAATTCATACCCAGCCACCTTGCTGAATGATGTACTCGGCTGCATAGTCCTCCAGGTAGGTCACACCAAACTGCAGCAATGCACTCAGAGGTTCCTGACCACGTCTCATCAGCTCCCAAAGCATTTGTCGTAGCAAAATCAGAGGCACCAAAATCTTCAATGCAAAGGTAAAAGAGAGGGTGGAAAAAAAAAAAAAACAGCCAACCTTGAAATTCTTGTAATTCATTTTATATGTTCAACTACTAGAAAATCAGACTCAGATACATCATTCTGGTATTTCATTTTTATTATAATACAAGATATATAACATTGATCCCTACTAGAATGTTGTGATATGAGTAGGCTTTATACTATGGGGTTTTAGAAATAATTATATGAAAATGGTGTGTATGTGTGAGAGAGATACAATATATGTAAAAGGAAACTCACTAAAGCATTTTTATAATACCTTTTAATTTATAATAATAGCCAAAGCCAAAGACTGAAATAATCTAACAAGGTTTGATGAAATAAATTTTGGTCAACCAGTAAAATATCGTGTAACTTAAAAAAAAAACAAAACTGGCATACCCTGGTGGCTTAGCAGTTAAGTCTTCACACAGTCCACATACATCCCAAGGTCCTGGGCTCATGACCCAGAGCTGGTGGGAGCAACCAAAATGAATGACTAACATGAATCAAAATGCTTCTTCCTCTTTTCTCTTCCTGCCTGATCACCTTTACGCCTGCCTGAACCTTTCCTTTAAAAAAAACAATCCAGAATTAAGATTGTTCACTGCCCATCACCAAGATTCACTTTTAGTGAAAAAATAAAAATATATACACATATAAGTTTTATAATCTTATACTATATCTGGAAAAATATACAAGAAATTCATAATAGTGGTTGCCTAAGAAGCAAAAAATCAGGTGACTGGTGGCAAGGATGGGAATGTACTTTTCAACGTATAACCTTCTGTACTATTTGCATTTTGTACTATGAGATTTTACAATAAGTTTGAAAATGAGAACATTTGAAAATCCTAAAAAGTCATCAAAAACCAAAGGTTGGCATTAATATCATTAATAATAACCTTGTGGCTCAATATTTAAAAGTCATCGATATTTATGACAGAAACTAGTCTTACCTTCCAAGAGAAAAATGGCAATTGACAAGAATTATCTGTCAGCCAGCTGCATACTGCTTTTTTCTGCACACAGCAAGTTTATTAGGAGAAGCACAGGAACAAAGACATGTCTGTGGGTAATAAAGCTACTGCATGCAATCTCTTTTGTCTAAAACACAAAAGGTCTCCAAATGACTGGAAAAGAATACTAAAGGAAATGAAATTAACTTCAGTTCCTTATTGCTGGATTGTCAAGGTAATAACAAAAGTATTACAAAATACTTCTGCTGAGGAGCTGGTTTATATTCAAAATAATATTCTTAGGCTTTTTAAGTAAAAGCAGCCCCAAGGGAACCTATATCAAAGTCTGAAAGGCTGCCCTGGTGGATTAGCGGTTAGGTCAACTGCCTCTAAAGGAGCAAGCCACATACCCCTGGTTCAATTCCAGGTCCGAGTTTGGTGACACACAATCAACATGAATAACTAAATAAATAAAATAAAAATGCTTCTTCCTCCTCACTCTGCCTGACTGTTTGCTTTCACTCCTGCCTATTTCCTTCCTAAAAAATAAAAAAAAAAGCGAGGGCAGGATGGGGGGAGTGTCGGGGAAAGGGAGGAAGGAAGGAAAGAAGAAATTCTATTACAGGTTAGGGAAATGAATTACAATTTATACTTGCTATATGAAATATTTTTATTGTTCCAAATTTACCTTTCATATATCACAAAGTAGATGCCCTAGATTTGCTACATAATACTCTGGAGATAAATCTGCAAACCTCTTTCACTATCACTTTAATTTTAATCCTTAATCATATTACTGCTCATCTACTATCTTTTAGTCTGTTCTTCATGTGACAGTCCTTCCACTGCTTTGATCATTAAAGTTATCCTTTTAAAGATACCCTCAATTCCAATTATCTTTCTTGAAATGCGGTAACCTAATGGCAGAAACGTCATGCTAAAGGACTAACATTTTCTATGTAGTTGATAATATTGTTCTGAGTGGTATATGTTATATCAGATGATTCATTTTTCTTTACATTCCTCACACAATTCCTCACACCAGATTCTACTATTTTACCTATTTGACATGCTATCTTCAGAGACCTATATGATGACTTCCAGGCTCACCATTTTTTAAGGATAGTTTAGATTGTCTTTAATATTTTAAGAGTCAAACCCATTTGCCCTCTAATTTTTATGAATCACATGTAAAGCTTCATGAGTCCTTTCTACAACTGATCCCCATCAACTTGACATTTTACTAACAGAAAAGTTTTATATAAGCTGTACACCTGCAATTTTGTTTGTACTCTCTCCCCCTTATTATTCAAAAAAAACAAAAAGTTGAAACAAAATTTGATCCCCAAGCATTCATTCCCAGAAGATCCTACCCTTTGAATTCCTTTCTGTAAATCATTCCTTAGTGGATAACAGTCATCTCCACAATGCACAGAAAAACATTTTTTTTCTTCAGTAACTTCTGAAATGGAATGTTAAGGTACTTTTGACCATCAAAAAGGATTACCTCCGTCAGCTCTCTTCATATTTACAATGTGGTGTATTCCTTCAATAGACTAAGCTTAATTAAAATTACCATTTTATTAAAGAATATCTAAGCTTGCCTGATGTAGAAATGAAGTGCATTAATTTATAGATCCAAGGGTCCCTTCAAGTAAAACAGGTGACTGTGATAAGAAATCACATACTTTAGACCATCAGCCTATTTAACCCTTGAATGCCTAAATAAGTCTAGTAAACAGCATATCTCACAAATTTTATTTTTATCTAATTCACTAATTACATTGAGTATCTTTGACTTTCTGCTTTAAACTACAATTTCAGAGACAGACATTATGCATCACCCAGTGTGATGCAACAGGAAATATGGAATACCACCAATAAAGTATTCTTGCAGAAAAGATTAAACCTAAAACTGATTAAGCCTCTAGCTCTAACTACCAATGGAAAGGAAACATAAAAAGATATATGTTAAATGATATCAATGAGGTAGTCAATAAAATCCAAAAGAAATACCACAAGACAACTTGCAAATAAATTAGAGCAAAAGAAACAAGATATTCAAAGAGATCATATATGATGGCACATATATGAAATGTCAAAACAGGCAAATTTATAGACATAGTAATGCTGTCAGGGGCTGGGAGAGCAGATATGGGGCATGATTGTAATAGATACGGGGTATCCTTCTGGGAAGACAAAATATTCTGCAATTAGGATGCTTGTACAACTGTAAACGTACTAAAAATAATGAAATGCATCCCCTCGAAGGATAAATTTTATGGTTTATGACATATCTCAATCTAAAAAGAAAAGGAAGATTTAAGAGACATATCAACCCAATTCATGCTTGGATTTTAATTCAAAGAAATCGGCTTAGGAAAAATACATTTATGGTGCACCCTAGTGGAGCGGCAATCAGGTCAGGTCAGTCACCTCTGAAGGAGCAAGCCACAGGGGGAAACAACCAATGTAAATAACTAAATAAAAATAAAGTGCTTCTTTGTCCTCCTCTCTCTTCCTGTCTATTTGCCTTCATTCCTCCCTGCACCTTTCCTTAAAAAAAGAAAAGAAAAATACATTTATGAGATAATTGGAGAAATTTGAATACTGAATAGATTATGTGATGATATTAGAATTACTGTCAAAATTTGAGCTGTGATAATGGTATTATCAGTTGGTTAAAACAAAGGCTATGTTATCCTAGGAAATATATTAATGTATTTAGAAAAAAATAATATGTCTAGGGTCTAATTCAAAATAATCTAGGATAGGTGTGGGAAGACTGTGTAGGGAAACAGACAAAAAAGACCAGTCACATATTAATAATTGTTAGTTTGCTATAGAATTTTCTCTACTTTTGTGTATGCTAGAAATTTCAGTAATTTTTTTAAAGAGAGAGGTGCAAGAAACACTCCATTTTTATTTAGTTGCTCATATTGGTTGACGCCCCAGCCCCGGGTCTCTAATCCAGGACCCTAGGATGTATTTTAAAATCTCTTTATTGGGGAACAGTAAATTTTTGTAAATGAAGAACAATTAATTAATAAAATTCCTTTACAGGTGAATAGATACCTAGGGGACAAGTAATATTTTAATGGGCATGCTTCATTTATATAAGGGATAAGTCACAGCCTTGAAGATTCACAGTTGGCCCCTTGGTCCAAGTTCATTTTATTTTTACTATCCTCTGACTTCAGGTCATTAATGCAGGTCCTTGGGCTTTAGACTACACCTTAGCTACTAAACTACAGGGATGTGCCACCAAGCTCATTTTTATAAAATCTTTCAGATATCCATGAGGGATTTTTTTTTCCAAGAAAGCAAATAAACAGCAAGATATTTTTAATAAGCTATTTGTAGCCCTATAACATAGTAAAATTTCATCACAGTGATTATTTGGAAACAAGGCTGTCATGTGTTAAAGCTAATATATAGCTGTTGTCTACTGAGTGCTTACTATGGTGCCAGACAATGTGATAAATAATCACTTAACATATATTAAATCATTTAATTCTAGCAAAATTTACGAGGTTACTATTATCATTTCCATTTGATATAGTGAAAAACAGTAAGATTTAGAGAGCTGAATTAACCTACCCAAAGAACAGGCTGTGATAGTTAACTGAGATACGACACGAAATATTTTGTAAACTAAAAAACACAAGTGATATTATTCATGTAAGAGAACCAGAAGAAGTAACTGCCCCAATGAAGTTGTTTTCCCTCAAGACATATTCACATGTCAACAAAAATCATTTGGAGATAATGTCATAGCTAACACAGATAAGTGCAAAGATTCTGGACAGATAGGAAAAAAAGGGTTACACAGAGGACACATATTTTGGTGCCAAACAAAACCTTGCAGTATTAATTAAAGAAATGTTAACAAAAAATATCCCCTTAGAACAGCTGGATTTCTACATTAAATAATGAGCTCTAAGACAAATACCAAATTAGCTCACTCATGTGTGGTATATAAAGAAATAAACAAAGCAAAAAATAAATAAAAACAAATCCTTGGACTCTGACAGAAGAATTGAGGTTACCGGAGTGGAAGGGAGTGGGGGTGGGAGTAAAGGAGAGAGGGACTTCATGGACTCGTGGTAGAAGATCATTAGAACTCTGCTGGTAGGTGTGGTATGACATCACACTTTTAAAGTAGAGTGAACCTACTCTCCTAAAACTTATATAGTGTTGTAAATCAACATTATCACAATAAAAAAGTTACTTGAGTTTAAGGAACTGAAAAACTTAAATAGTTACTGAAGGTTGTACAGTCATAAATAATGAGCTCTAGTAGTTTTCTCTTATAGAATGCTAGCAATTTGTCCTATCTTTATATTAACACGCTAAAATATTGTAAGAAAGAAGATAACTTGGTTAATACCTTATTCCAGCCGCTGGCATGAACTGTGGTCTCCAGTGTACATTCCCGATAAGCCTGATATGTCACTGGCCTGTAGAGATTTTTTTAAAAGTCTGTGTCACAAAGAAGGAAAATTCTAAATTTCTAGATGAATAAATATATATAGTCACTACTCTGCTGTTGAACTTTTTGCTAAAATAACAAAGATTATTTAACATGTTGTTTTGCATGAGATGTGGATTTTAAGGTTTGGTATGCTTATTTCTTCAAGCATTATCTAGAGTTTGAGATGTCTGATATCAATCTGGGAAAGCAGTTGATAATTTAACAAAATAATAATATTTTTAAAATAATTGCCTGATGCCTAGTCATAGGATTTCTATATTGCAGATGAAACACTCAGGTTATTAACATAGCATAAATAAGAACAAATAAAAATTATCCCATTAATCTAAAAGCTTAATTTTGATTTTTGAGAGTCAAAAAATACAAAATATTTTAAAATTAAAGAGATGTCACTGGAAAACTTTTGAAACTGAAGCTATGAGAGGTTGGAATAAACAAGGCCAAATAAACTGAACTCTATTTCTAATTTCAAGTCTAATAAAATCCTGAAGGACAGAGAGATAAACCTTTCTGATTATTTCTATGTAAGTTCTAATCATACCAAAAACTCAAGTCACTGAGTGATGACAACACTCATAGATTTATTGAGGAACTTTAAGTACTTATATTCTAAGCTTTGGAATCATGCGCAAATGAACAATAATAAATAATATTTAGGAGCGAGTAACATCTGAAGGCATCAATAACTGAGAGAATAGTTTTAATAAAATTTTTGCTCCCTCCCTTTTGGGACAACGTATTAACATAATGTAAAAAAGAGGGAGATGGAATCTTGTTTTTACAGTATTTAAAAATCCATTCCAAAGGGATTTTTTTGCTCTGATGACTCTGTCTGTGAATATTTACAATTGACAACAGCTAGCACTATTGTTAGACTTCAAACTTACATATAATATATATATTTCATATTACATATCACTTTGTATATTAGGAAACTGAAGTTCAGAAATATTAAGATACTATCCTATATAGCTAGCAAGCAGCAACATAGGAATTCACACTCAGATTAGATCTGGTTCCAAAGTTCACACTGCTCCTATTTTAAGTCAGGCTTTTGACACATGCCATGACAATGTCTAGATGCCACATGTAGCAAACGAACATTTGAAATGTGGCCAGTGATATGCTGAAAGTGCAATATACACATAGATTTCTAAGACTTAGCAACAAAAAATATAAAGCAGCTGACTGAAGAATTTTTATACTGAGTACATCTTAAAACTATAATATAAATATATCAGACTCAATAAAACATATTATAATTTTTTAAATTTTATATATGGCTGTTAGAAAAAATTTAATATATGTATATGACTTGCATTGCATCTACTGGAGAATGCTGGTTTTGATAGTTAAGAAAACAGTTCTGATAATATAAGTAACATTCTTTTAAATATAAAGTCAGTATTAGTGATGTTGAAAGGAGGTTAGAAACCAGGAATGAGTTTTTAAATAAGATGTTATGTACTACCTTCCTGATAAGACATGCCCATTGAAGTAAGCTTAGTAGTTTTAGAAACCTTGGGCTATATATGAGGTGGTGGGAAAACTTGAACTTCAGCAAATACTATAGTCTGCCTACCTAAATGCTCCCTGAAGCTTTACTTGCGTAATCAGCCTCTTCACTTCCTTTCCTGAAATATCTGATGGTGCTGTAGGTCACAGTAGTTCTTACTGGCAGTAACTATCAGGCTAAAGAACCTTAGCATCCTTCAGAATAAAACATGATTTGTACAGATATATTTGTACACATATAGCACACAAAAGATCCAGCAGATAAAACAGACGAAGGAAATCTAATACACAGAAAGGTATGTAGTTTAATAACCAGCCCTATTTAATAAGCTATTTGAACAGAACAAAGAAGAAAACAAAGGTGACTGAAACTGCTGGTTCTAGCTGACACAAATTCAGGATGAATTTTCTATTTAACAAAACTGTTTGGAGAAGTATATGATATATTCCGACTTAAGAGATATTGCATCAAACTATGTAATACTTCTAGCTCATCATCAGTTGAGTTATTTTTCAAGTATTAATAACAGAGCTTAACAACAGTCAAAAGTAGATTTCTAAAAGTAGCTATTCATAAAGATATAAAACCAGGAGTACCAACCTCAAAAATAATTATTGGTATTCACACTGGGAGGAAAAAAATAATCATTTAAGACAGTATGTTTAAAAATATAACTTACTTTGCAGTGAGAAAATATGAATTTTATTTTGCAGATTATAAAAAGGACTCAAAAAAACAATACTTTTTAAGAAACTATATAATAGTGTTCTTCAAAGAGTTTATTTCCCAATAAAGTAAAAATTAAGAGAAATTGAAATAGAATGAAACGGTTTGCTCAAAGCTAAAAATAGTTTGTATGAAAGTTGAAAACAGAATTTTTTGCTTTATATTTCTCAGTTATTTTCCTTCCACTCCCAATAGCTTTTCTAAATTTGTTTTGACAAAACAGTAAATTCCTTATCTCGTATAAAAACTCACTATGTGAAAATATTGCTGTTTTGGTTTAAGAACAGGGGAGAAGTCCTAACACTCACCCTGTCCTTTCACTTCTCCAAGGGACCCTAATGATCCAGAGAACAATGCTGTAAATCCAGATATCCTACACTTCAGTCTTACTTCCAGACACCAGTATCTCCTTTCCACACCTATTTTTAAACTTTTCTCTATATACGGTTAAGAAAACGCAAGTGTTATTTTCATTTCAGTTTCATTTGTTTTCACACTTATTCATGTCACCAGAATATGGAGAAATAAACTGAATTCTCCTTAAAATTAAATTGCTTCTTTCTAACAAATAGTGAAGTATAAACACTGTCTATGTAAAAATAAGGAACAATCTTGCTACAACAGTTATTTGGCATTTGAATTTTGGCACTTTCGGTGAAGAAACAGCCTTTATCCTGTTTTGTTTAGTTTTTTTTTTTTGCTTTTTGCTTTTATCTGTTCCTCTTTATTAGCTTAAATATCCAATTCGTCACTAAGACCTATTGACTAATATCAATATTCTAAATATCTTTAATAGTGTCTCACTTCTATAATTCAAATATAATATTGCCATCAGAGTTCTACTGTAAAACTCAAATCTGATTATCCTACATAAGTACCTTTGGTGGTCTCTTATCCTCTATCAGATACTTTGCAAATCCTTTTAGGTTGGTAGAGGGGCATCCTTTCACAATGTGGCTTTAAAGTACATTTCAGCCTCATATGCAGTCACTTTTACTGCAATTAATATTGCTACCACAGAACTGGATAAATCATGTAATATTACATTCCATATCCTTGTACTTGCTAATCCATTTGCATGGCATTCTTCCTCTCTTCCACCTGGTTATACAACAGATTAAGGAACGAAACATTCCTTAATACAGTGCTCACATGTTATTTGTATGAAATCATCCTTGACAATCTCAATTTTTCCTCAGTCTTTTTTCCCAGTTTTATTGAGAAATAAATGACATAGTCACTACATAAGTTTAAGGTATACAGCATGATGGATGATTTACATACTTCATCCTGTTTTAGAGAGTTGTTACTCTTCATTAGGACAAACTTTTTTTCTAATTCATACTAATTTCTTAATGATTCTCAGCAAAGAATTAAGGAAAAATGACTTTTTAAGATTTATAATAAATGACTTGGTTCTATTTAAACATACTTCCACTATGACTAGCTTCTTGCTTTTAACTTTAATAGTCAGAACCATAGCTAGGAGACAAGTTCCCACTCTAAGAAGGAGTTCCATGGGCAGAGATATGTGGCCCAAAGTTTAGCAACATTTGGGATATCTAAAATACAGTTATAATGTTAATCCCACATTACAATGCATAAAACCCTGGCCATTATATGCATGTTATCCATTAAAGGAAATGGTAGTATAAAGTGATCAGGACAGTTAAATAGTTTGTATTTACAATCCAGTGAAAGCATCTGTTGAAACCTGACTGCTTAACAAGTCAATACAAATGATCAACTCCTTGTTGGAACAGTTAAAATCACTGCTTTGATGCACAAATTGTCATTCAAAACACAAACAGAGATGCTCTGGGAAGGCAAAAGTTAAAAAAAGTGAAGGAAAGTACATTGAGAAAGAAGTGACACCGCTGTCCTAGAACAAGGCCTTAAGCAATCCAGGGCTGCATGCGAAATCCAGAGACTACTTAGCATGTTCCCAACTCAGCAAGTAACTCACTGGCTGAGGAGCTTTTGCAAGGCTTTCTGTAGAGGCTCTTTCAGTTCCTGTGACACTTTTTCCCCAAGATGTGCCAAGCAGTCTTCTACTGAGCTTTCTGGGTTAGCAGGGCTGAACACTGGAGACGTGTGACGGTCAAAGCCTGTGCTGGTGAAGGCTGCAGACAGGGCAAAAGAAGAACTGAATTTAGTCAACAGTATCAAAATTTGTGCTATGAAAGCTCCAGGGATTAAGACACCTACTATTGGGAACAAGCTCCTGGTCATAAGTCACTTGAAAAGCTCAGATAATCATGGGGTATTAATCTCTGCTGAAACACAAAAATGGAAAGACTCTGAATTTTGAGGGTTTTTTAAGAAAAATTTTTATGGAAAATCATAGTTTTAAGAGAAAACCCACCTCCTCACCAAGATGACATAAAATACACTAGCAATTTAACATATTACAGATCAATTTAGCATGAGAATGAAAAATTAGGGTGAGTCTTTGTGGTTCAGGCAGTTGAGACGCTGGTATATGGACCACAACAGCCCGAAGACCCAGGTTCGAACCCCCAAGACTGGAGTGAAAATCCAAAATAAAAGGCTAAATAAATAGATGCTGCTGCTTCTTTCTCCTCTACCTTCTTTCCTTCTTCTCTTGAAAATAAATAAAAAATGAGATTCAATTCCTAGCTCCACCAGATCCTAATTGTTTTTTTTTTAATCATTTTATTTGTCCACTTTTTTTTTTTTTTTTAAAGGAAAGGTGCAGGCAGGAATGAAGGTGAGTAGGCAGGCAAGAAGAGAGAAGAGGAAGAAGCACTTTACCTTTATTTAGTTGTTCACATTGGCTGTTCCCTGCAGCCCCGGTCTTGAACCTGGGACCTTAGGATGTTTGTGGGACTGCTCCCAGGTGTACTAGACTGCTAGGCCACTAGGGTGCACCCCCTAGCCTGCTGATAGCACCTTAGAGAAGGAGTCAATGATGATCATTCCCTTTTTAAAATGAACGTTCAAAATCATTATTTCTGTACAAGGATAAACTTATTAAAACTATGAAGGTAATCATAGCCAATCCCTCCTCAATTCAAACTATTATCCTCTCATCAGTGTCCTTACTCCATGCTATCTACACTTGGCCTTTCTCCAATTGCAGAAAGACCAGGCAGAATCATAATCTGTTCCAGGATACAGGGCATAGAATCTAAGTAAAACAAATGACTTATAATCACTCCCAAGAGTTACCAAAAGCATGCATAAAGTATTATTAGTATTAAAGCAAGGCTTGCTCTTAGAAGGCTACAAATTTTACTGAGTTAACTATACATTTCTTTGCAAAATGCTTGCCTCCAAGGAAAACAGAAATGGCTGCAAAATTTACAAATATTTGTTGTCTGAGCAAGTTTAGAGTATCTATTTTAATTATTGTTTTTTTTCCTTTCCGCCTTTCGCAAATTTTACTGTGTACAATTGTCAGACTACGGACGAAGGCTTAAAATAGTATCAAACTTAAAATAGCATTAAAATAGTATTAGAACATTATAATCAGATAAAAATGTTGATAAAAGAAAAGTGAAGATTAAATAAGATTTTGAGATTATCCCTAAATTTCTATTCATACTCCTTTTACTACCTGGAGGATAGTTCAGATATAACCTTTTCTAGCATAAGTAATGGACTAACTGATCTCTACTAACAGGGAGCTGATTTAAAAATGAGTTATGGTGTGCCCTAGTGGAGCAGCAATTAGGTCAGCCACCTCCAAAGGACATTCCAAGGACCCAGTAACACATCCAATGTGCAATGTGCAATGAGCAACCAATGTGAACAACTAAATAAAAATAAAATTAAATTAAATTAAAATAAAAATAAAATGCTTCTTCCTCCTCTCTGTTCCTATCTGCCTATTAACCTTAACATTCCTGCTTGCACCTTTTCTTTTAAAAAAATAAATAAATAGAGAAGCTTAAGTTACAAATTTTCCTGTTAAAAATTACTGGGCAATATTCACCCACACAAAAACTTGTACAAGAGTATTGTAGAGGCATCACACGTAACAGCCAACAGTAGAACCCACCTAAATGTCCAGCAACCGAAAAACAGATAGATGGATAAACAAAATGTGAACACAATGGAGTATTATTTGACCATAAAATGAACTGAAGTACTGATGTCTGCTACCACACAGATGATGCTTGTAAACAGTCAGAAAAAGTCACATAATGTATGATTCCAGGCCTAGGCAAATGCACAGAAATAGAAAGCAGATTAGTGGTTGCCTTGGGTGGGAGGTGGTGGGAGTAGAAATAGGAAGTGACTACCAATGTGTATAATATTTCTTTTGGGGATATTAAAAATGTTCTCAATTTAGATTGTGGCAAGAGCTATACAATTCTGTCACTGTACTAAAAACTTTATACTTTAAATGGGTAATATATGGTATGTGAAATATGTCTCAATTAAACTTAAAATACTGAGCAAGATATTCAAACCCATGATACTTATGGAAGACAATAGAAAAAATACCTAAAAGCTTCTCTCAGTAAAAAGGGGATGATTTTGTAAATATTCATTTAGTGAATGGAATTCTACAAATTAGTAGAATGGTAACTATTTAAAGCTTATAATTTATAATGTTAAGTGTAAAATAAATGGCTATGAAATTGTAAGTTCATTACTATTATAACTACAGCATAGCATATATGCATGCAAAAATGAAAGCGGCTTCATTTCTCCCCTTTAATGTTGTTATTTATTATAAAGATAACAGATACAAATCAAATCACATTGAATGGAAGCTACCTTAACATGATCAAATAGTCTATTACTTAATGCTAGCAAAGGTTATAGCTCAACTATCCCCCAGGGAGGAAAAAGGATATGTTGGGAGTTTGACCCTCATAATTCTGTATCAATGCAGCTGTATAATGTTTAGAACACTCTCATGTAAAAATCAAACTAAGCCAACAGTAAATCACACCAAACAGAATCTATTAATTAGGAGAATAAAAAACACAGACCTTCAGAAATTTCTTTGTCCAGAGATTTTAGCTCTTCTTCAATTTCAGTTTTAACTTTTAATAAAACTTCTTGATCCAGAGATTGTGGAGCTACATGTGGCTGACTTCCTGAAAACAACAACGTTCACTATTGAGAAAGACATGCTGTTACAATATGATAGTATTTTAACTACTAGTCAGAAAACAGAAAATCAAAACTCATTTTTAAGGTTGGGGGTGATTAGGAGATAAGTTTTACAATAATTTTCTGCTAAAAAAAAACCCTAAAACCTTAGACGTGTTTGAGCATATCTGGTGTGAAAACAGTCTGCTAAAAACAGAATAAATTTCTATCGTTCCTTATGTTCCTACCAGGAACAAAGAAAAAGAGCATCTTCAGAAATTCCATAGGCGCACCCTGGTAAAGCAGCTGTTTGGTCAGTCACCTTTGGGTGGTGCGGTCCACATACATCCCAAGGACCCAGGTTTGCAGCCTGGGGCTGGGGTAACAATCAAGATAAACGATTAAATAAAATAAATAAAATGTTTCTTCCTTCTCTCTCTTCCTGCCTGCTTCTGCTTACCTTCATTCCTGCCTGTACCTTTCCTAAAAAAAAAAAAAAAAGAAAAAGAAAGACATCTAGTATCTATTGCAAAGCTGGCTTACTTGCAATCAATTACTTTAACTTTTGTTTGTCTTGAAAGCTCTAACCCTCACCTTGGTTAGTTCCACAGTCAGAGGTTTCCCAGTAGCCTTAAGCTATGCCTGTTGCCTCAGTTGCATCTTCTCTGATTTTAATAGGCTCACAACAAGTTTTCCCCCAGAGGCACAAGCCAGAGGAGAGAGGCTTGAGATGCAAGACCAGGCCATAGGCAGACCACTGTCCCAACAGCAGCCACTGGTAGGGAAGGGATGGGTGTCTTCCAGGGACCATCAAAGTGTGTACACACACATACCAGCTACAGCAAAGTACACACGCACACCTCATCATCCTCTAATGGGCTGTAGCCCCAGGAGGGAGTATGCACAGGTCTGTTCCCCATCAGTCCCTGGGGCTCAGTGGTTGGAAGCTCTACCTGCAGGGCCTGGGGGCTTTAGGCTGACTGCAAAAAAGCATATGGGTATGGAAGCACTGTTGGGTAGCTATTAGACCTGGGAGTTTCTCTCCCTAAAGTGCTGACTGGAAAGCTCCAGAAACTAGGTAGTAGCCCGCCACCTTCCACATACTCAACTACCTATTAGGAAGGTGGCGGGCTACTACCATAACTAAAAGAATTGTCTAATGCCACAAGTGATGGTGGGGAGGTAGGCCATCTACCCTCTGACTCCAATATGGCGTCTGCCAGTGCCAGCACCACACAAACAGGAGAACCTGGGGAAGATTCCCAGCAGCGACTCTGTTCATTGGAAGGCTCTCCTGCTTTCTTACTCCTCTTGCAGATTTTGGTTCAACAAATTAAAATCTGTTAGGTCTGTGCACACTTGGTCTGTTCCCCTACTCAGCCCTGCATTCTCTGTTCCCAGGGTCCTAATGTTCTCCAAAGGAAAGTTCCTGTTTTCCACACCAGGATGTAGTTTCTTCTCTCTCAGATACGGTTCCTAGGTGTTGGGGCACCCAATGCGGAAGTGAATCCTTCAATTCCTAGAAAAGGCTCCGTATGGCTGGCATCTCTCCCAACCTTGAGTCACAAAGCCCAAGTGGCTTTCCCAGCATGATTGTGTTGACTTTTCTGATGTTTTCTATCATGTTTCCTTATGGAGATGCCAGACTCCCAAAACTCAGCTCTTTTTCAAAGACAAGCCCATAGTTTGTATCGTGTCTGTGGGGAAGACGTGAGCTCAAGATACTGTCCTGCCATCTTGGATTTCTGCTAGTATTTTACACATGTTTTGCATTTTTCTTTTTCCTCTCACATTTGTACAGTTAATGTCTTTTTTTTTTATATCCACAAAGTATACAACTGAAGCTAAAGGTTCACCATTTCAGCCATAAATATTTGTTTCAATTATGCAACAAAATAGTTACATATATATGCAAGTACATAAGTACAAAAAAGGAGATAATGATGGAGTGTCCTAGTGGCTCAGGCATAAAGTCTCCAGCTTTTGGGGGCCAGGGGGAACAACCATGATGGACAATGAAAATAAATAAATGAACTGCTTCTTCCTCCTCTCTTTTTGCCTGCCTGTCTGCTTGTCTTCATTCTTGACTGTACCTTTCTTTAAAAACAAAAAATACTGATGAAACCTGAAGGAAATACTCCTTATAGTTTCACATGACAGTTCAAATGAAGAAAACAAGTCAGCTTTAACAAAATCAATGCATAATAATAACAGTCAATACTAAGTTCCAGGCATATTATACTTATTAGCACAGACATTCTAGCTTCAGGGCCTAGGTTCTATACCACATTGTTTTCCATCATGATTGAAAGTACAGGCTATAAAAAAAATCAAGCACCCAAAAACCAAGGTCTATTCTATAATGATCTCCAAACCACAGAATTCTTAGACTTGGTGGGGGGGAGGGTTTCAGTCCCTTAGAGAATATGAATGAAAGAATGGCCCCTGATCTCACAATGTTTGGCAAGCAATTTCAGGGCCTTCAGACTCATTCAAGAACCTTCATCAACTTTTGGTTTTAAAACTTCCTTATCACCTAATTCTTTTCCCCCTGGCCTTCTATACACACCCACACTCACTGCATACAGAATCCTCCACCACTCTCAGTTAATGTACTAGTTTTGGGTTATTGGGTGACCTGACAACGGACAGTGGTCGATCATCAGCCCTAAACAGTACTGAGGGGAGCAATCAAGAAGAGCAATCTAGGCATGGAGGAGGGAGAAAAAGAAAAAGAATTTTACCTAGAGAACAGAGTATAAAGAAGACCAAAAAGGTTCTCCTGAAGACTAAAAGTAGGCAAATTTGGGAATATTCCTTTAGAAAACTTCCATTGTAAGTTGGAAAAATTAACCTTCTTGAGTGAATAAAATTTTTCTTGATTCAGATTATTTCACTACTATAAAGGAAAAAAATCCATCTGAATAGGAACTTTTGTTAAAAAGAGAAACATTGCAGAATCCACATTCCTGGGACACAGACCAGAGTCACAAGCATACCAATAAACTAGTTTAGTTCTTAGCTGAAGGCTTTCAAGAAAGTCAGAGTCTCCAATAATTCTGGGTCATTCTAGGACTCTTGTTCATTTCTGGGATATATATATATTTGTGTGTGTGTGTGTGTGTGTGTGTGTGTGTGTGTGTGTGTATCTTAACACTCATATGATGCTAAACAAGATAGTGACCAGGATTTAGGTCAAGAAGAGCAACATTTCACTTTCCTGAAGCACTGAGGTAAATACACGGTTACAAATGACGATGGATTCCCTGTCTGACTGTACCAGAAGAGCACTGTGATCAAGTATACTCCTCTTTGCAAGAATTCCAGCAAAAGGAAATAGAGTATATTTTGGCCCAGCAAGTTTCAGATCTACTTATTCACTAATAATAAAAATTTTACTGCTGTTTTCAGGTAATATTGTGAGGCTCTAACTAGCACAAAAATAAAGTGTCCAGTCTCTCGCTATTCATGGGGGGGTGGGGGGGGCGGTATCTGGGAGGGGCAGGCAGGAAAGAAGCATTTACAAAGTACCTGTTTCTGTTTTTTTTGAACAGGCATGTTTCATACATTTTATTCTATTAAATTTTCATATCAAATTCATGAGGAATGAAATGTCATTTCCACTTAAAGATGAGGAAATTGAGGCTTGAGCACTTAAACTACTAGTATGGAGGAGGGTCTGTAATAGGAATTCAGGTCAGTCTGAATACAAAACCATTCATTCTGGCTGAGGCTTCCTCATCTTCCAATTGGGCAGCTATGAAGAAACTAATAAATATTTTTGGCATAATTAAAAAGTAAAGGAAATCTGACAAGTGTCTATCTAGATCAGTGACAATGTATTTGGACGTTGATATTCACTGCCCCTTATCTTCACATATTCATGCAATCTGCAGCCCAAGAGAAGGTCTACTGTCATCAAAATATTTATATCCTTCAGCTTAAGAAAACTATTACCATACCAAAAGTACTGGGCACAAGCTATTCTCATGTAGTAAAAAGAAAGGGAAGTTCTTGGTCTCTATTACAGAATGAAGAACAAAAAGGAAGTGTTTAAAGGAGAAAATCAGGCCAGACACTTGATAACTTATTTATTCTGCCTCGGATTTATTCTGCCTCGGATGTTTGGAGCATAATTTCATCATTTCATCTGATACAATGAATCCAGATATGGCACCTTTACCTCTCCCATTCAGAGGTCAGTATTTTTCAATTGATCACATGACTGTTGTTTATTATTGACAAGTTTTAAAAAGAGAACAGATATTCATGTTTTCATTTGTGCAAGCAAAATATTCTGAATTTAAAGATGAGCTTATTGGGTGTACCCTTGTGCTCAGGCAGCTGACAATTAAGGTGCAGACCATGTAAAGTCCAAGGACCAGGGTTCTCAACTCGGGGCCGAGGGGGTAGGGGAAACACACACAAAAAGATGAGTTTATTAATTTAGGCCAAGAAACTTGGCCTACTATTAAAGCATTTGTAAGTTGTTAACATGCCTTTGAAAAACAAAAGGTTAAATCTCTATCTCTACCAGATGACCTCACTCAAAGGAGGAACGTAAATAGACAAAACAAAGAAATGGAGGAAACAAAACCAACCCTGGAACATCTGCCACAGAACTGAGGTGACCACAAGGGAATGGGGCGGGCGGGGGCAAATGGTGGTGGAGCCCACTGGACAATGGGAAAGAACATTTGGTAATTTGGTGGAGGGCATAGGTGTTGAAATATATCTAAGATGGGGAACCTATACATAGAAAATATTTTAATGTGTAGAATAATTACTACAATAAAAAATAAATTTAAAAAACTCTCCATCTCACAGATTCTCTGACTAGGTTTCAACTTTTAAAGTTGACAAAAGTGATTTTCTTCTAGGCTACATAAAAAGCTTTACTGCTGAGTCGAGACTAACCAAAATAAAACTGACATTCCTAACGAATTTTTTGTGAAAAATATTTGTGGAAAGTGTGCAATTCAGTGGTATTCAATACATTATGTAGAATCACAACACCATCTAACTCTAGAAAACTCTTCAATATGCAAAACTGAAACTCTATACCTATTAAACAATAACTCCCTTTCCCACTTTTCCTCCCAACCCCAGAAAAACATGACTGAATTTGAAGTCTCTATGACTTTGATTACTCTTATACAGCATTTGTCTCTTAGGAATTGGCTTTTACTTACAGATAGACTTTAAATAAATCTCAGGTATATTTTTATAAAAAATAGAATCATAAAAATTTCCATTTTAGATGATTCCATAGCAGCACTGATTAAGATAACTACATTAAGTAAAATGACTTCCAGAAGATATTGTGACATTATTAAAATAAAGCAAACACACTAGAAAATTAATTTAAGATCACTGTAATTTATTTCAGCAAAATGATCTCTATCTTTTAGTTTCTGGGAAGGCAGTTTATTAAAGTGAAGATTAAGCACTGGAGTTAAGTATTACAGCTTATTATACGTGACCTTGGGCAAGAAAAATAACTTTCTTGAGCCTCTTTTTTTCTTCTTTTTTTAAAGGAAAGATGCAGGCAGAAATGCAGGTGAGCAGAGACAGGCAGGAAGGTAGAGAGAGAGGACGAAGAATCATTTTACTTATTTTACTTAGCTGTTCATTTAGGTTTTTACCTTGGCCCTGGGTCTTGAACCCAGGTTTCTGAGATATGTATGTAGCCTGCACTCTTGGCTGAAGGCAGTTAACCAAACTGCTACTCCATCAGGGCACTTCGAGACACTTCTAGTATATAAAATGGGAAAACAATACCCACCACAAAGGGATAGTTAAGGGTAATGACATAAGTAAGTTAGGTTCCATCACATCAAAAATGCTCAACAGGACGCACACTAATGGAGTAGTGGTCAGTTGCCTCCAAAGGATCACAGCTTATGTATATCCTAAGGGCCAGGGCTCACGTCTTGGATCTACGAGAACAACTAATGTGAACAACTAAATAACAAAGTGCTTCTTCCTCATCTCTCTGCTTGCCTGCCTGCCTATTCGCCTTCATTTCTGCCTGCACCTTTCCTTAAAAAAAAAAAAAAAAAAAAAAGAATAAAAAGCTCAGTAGGTCCCACACACCAATCCTTCCAATTCTCTAAAATGCTATTTGACAGTGATCCTTTCCCAAGCCTGGTCTCTGTAAACAGTCAGCACATCAGAGATTTCTAATCATGATGTTATACAGAACCTGCTTCCAGTACTTGAAGAGTTTAGACCAGCAGGAACAACCTCCTGACAGTTTAGACAATGCCAAGTAATATAAAAATAGAGCTGTTACAACACACACTAGGAGAAATCTTGATAGACAGTTACTCTTGCTCTTCAATTGCTACCAAAGAGAATGCCTTAATATCAATTGATCCAAAACTAAAATCTTCCTTTTCCTGAGTACATCCACCAGAGTTCAATTAGTTTATATTCAAAAACTCAGAAGTAATTTTTTAAATTTAAGAGTACTTTTCACAGTAAATTCATCTGTAAAGTCTTATAGGAAGCTACATTCTTGAATAGCAAATACTCCATGGTTTTCTATGCTTCCACATGTGACTTGCCTTCACATTTTTTCCAGGTTAAAATAATCTGACAAATTCATCAATGTAACTTTGTTTTTAAGAGAAATGCTTCCTTTTTATTTAACTGATAAATAATCCTTCAAACATACTCCTATGACAGAAGATAACATGATGAAGAAAGTTTGTGGCAGTCTTCTAAATTTCACAAAAATATTTCAAACTTAATACCTGCTAGTTTGTTCTTGACCTATATTTAATTAGAAACACAGAACACCTAAGCATTTCAGACTCTTGTCAAGGAATAAAACCTAATTTTTATAACATTTCCTGCCATAACAGGTAGTCCCTCCATTCCTCTGCATTCTAGATTTTATCCTCATATTAAGCTCAATGATTAGAAAAGAGCATACATGTTAGCACATTCTCAGACAGTATTAACTATTTGCTTAAACTGTGTTGCACATTGGTACCATTTTCTTAGCTTTTATCCAGAACCTCAATGAAATGTTTTGAAAGCTAATACAGTGACTCAATAATGACATTTAAATTATTTTTCTTTCTTTTAAAGGTGAAGACAGGAATAAAGGCAAGCAGCCAAGTAGGAATAGGAGGAAAAAAGCACTTGATTTAATTTTATTTAGTTGTTCATTTTGGTTGTTTCCCTTACCCTGGGTCTTGAACCGGGGACCTTGGGATGTTTGTGAACTGTGCTACAATGGATTAAAGCACTAGGCCACTATGATGAGCCTCAGTAATGACATTTTCTACTGCATTTGTTTCCTATGGTATATAATTTTAAGTGAAAAATATCGCCTAAAAATAATCTTACACTTAAAAGAAAATAGTATAGCTTCTAGTTATCGAAAAAAAGAATGCTTTGAGTCTCACCACAGTGACAACGATAGCTGTCACTATCAAGTATTTGATTACTATTTCAGTTCTTGCTTAACAGAAGTCTAGGACAAAGGGAATATCCCACAGTTTGCAATCTGGTCAGAATAATGATAATAAACTATAAAAATGATTGAAGGTCTAAGATAGTCTATATTTAAGTGTTAACAATGTGGCTTAAATAACAAATGTTCAAATGTCAATGATATAGATGTAACCAGTGAAGACACTATGAAACAGTAGACATTACTAATTGGCTCTTGAAGAGTAGACAAGATTTGAGTAATCAAGAAAAGGAAAGATGGCCCAGGTTAGAGAAATATGTAGCATAATAGGTCTTGTTTGTTAATAAAAAAAATTGGCAGTGAGTTCATAATGAGTAGGAACAGGAACAGATTTTTTTAAGCAACTGTAAGAGATGAAATCCTGTCATTTCAATCAACATGGATTGATCTGGAGGGAATTACGCTAAGTGAAATAAATCAAAAGAAGAATGATAGATAGCAGATGACCTCACTCATAGATGGAATGTGGAGAGACAAAACAAAGGAACAGATGAAACAAAACCAACTCTTGGATACTTGCAATAGAACCTAGGTTACCTATAGGGAATGGGGCGGGGCAGGGCAGGGGGCAAGAGGTGGCAGAGCCCACTGGACAATGGTGAAGAACACTTGGTGATGAGGCAAAGGGCAGGGTGTGTTGACATATATCTAGGAATGGGAAACCTAGACATACGTAGCTATTTTAATATATAGAATAAGTTACTACAATAAGTGCTTACAGATTATAGTACTTGAATAATAAAAAACAAATATTTCAATAAAAAAGAAACAAGGAAGGGAAGTGACAAGGAGACAGATTTGGGATTAATAGAAAAAATGATAGCATTCTGTTCTGTGCATTAATAGAATGCACACTTTAAAAATGAGAAAAATAATGCTCCTTACACTGATGTAATATATCAGGTGTTAGCATACTATGATCCCTAAGCCAAATCTGGCTGACTGCATGTTTTTCTACAGATTATGAGTTAAGAATGGTATTTACATTTTTAAGTGGTTGAATTAAAAAAAAATAGATTAATATCTCATGACATATGAAATGTATAGGAAATTCAGTGCCCATAAACAAAATAAACAAGAATATAGCTTTACTCATTTATTCATTTATAATCTAAGGTTGTTTTATGCTAAATAGTAGAGATGAGTAGCAAGAAAGACTGTGTGTAGTCTGTCATAACTTCACACTGTTGCCACACACTACAAACTACAATGACAAGACTAATGAAACAGCATTTTAACTGCCACCTATATTTCCATGCCACAACTTTTACTTTTATTTTTCCTGTGTACATCCATTATGTCTAAACAAGAACTCTGAAAATCCAGCCTTTAAAGCACATGAACATAGATTATTTTGTTGACAGATTAGTATTTTTATTATGCAATGACAGTATAGTGGTGTTACCAAAACAGAATATACATTGATATTACCAGACTATAAGCACAATATTCCCAACCCACAGGAAAGCAAGTCGGAAAAATTAGAAAAGTTTAAATGAAACATCTCATCAGTGAATTTCACAGAAATGAAAATGAGGCAGCAATTAAGTCTCTAAATGACTTGGTTTGGATGTCAGTCAAGTAAGGAAAGTCATTTACTGACGTTGAGTTAATTAAACTGTGTTCAATGGCAGCAGCTGAAGAAATGTGTCCAGAAAAAATAAATGTTGGAGATTACTCATCTTTGGTAGAGAACAGTCCCTCAATGAGTTGAGGACAATGGAAACATCAATAGTCAATTAAAATACCAGGCAAATAACTCTAAGTGATTATCCTTGGCTCTTGATGCAGTGGCAGGTGTGTGAAACTGCTCAGCTGTTGTGTATTCAAGGTGTCAATGCTGAGTTTGAAGTGACTGAAGAAATGCACAGTCTGCATAGAATACTTACAGGTGAGAATATTTTCAAAAAAATTGAAAAGAACTAATTCACCACAGCCTGAATATTAATAGTGTCAAAGATATGCGTAACAGAAAAATTGGAAAAATTCACAAAAATTGTGAAAATGTAAGATATTTAAAATCTATTTCTATTCATGATAGTATTCATCAGCAGAAAATGTTTGAACCTATCAGGGCATTAATGAGTCAGGCGTTTCAACACTGAACTTCATTTGCTCTCATGGACTTAAACATGTCAGTGTTAGGAATTTTTGTCAGAAATTGAACATGGATAGCCTGACATACTTTAACACACAGTTCAATGGATTCACAGTGGTGATATCCTATTGCTATTTTTGAGCTCAAGATGAGCCTGGAATTTTTCTGAATAAGAGAAACACACTCAATCACTATTATCAAATAATGAATAGCTTTGGAAATTAGCTTTCATTACAGATAAGAAAATGTTTTCTTAATTAACTGTATCTACAACTACAGGGCCTGCTGTTTACCCTAGACAATATTTCTGTCAATGATACCACCCCCTGGACTGCATTCCCCTTGTTGAGTCCTCAGGTAAAGGCTGTCCTACCCAGATACACTGATGGCTGATTACATACAGCAGAGCTCCTTGGTATTATAATGTTCCACAGATAATAATCAGGAACCTATCCTTAACTTTAGCTACCATAGCCAATAAGATGACAGGAGACCTAGAAGATGAGCACATCAGATCAGTCTGAATTGTAACAGGTAACAATCTCACCTTGAATGGCATCTTAGGTGAGGAGTATGTGTGGCTGCCAACACCTCCTACTGAGTTGGATTAATATTACAGATTAGGTGGAACAATCCATACATGCCAAGAAAATGAAACTCAGTGGTTATCTGAAACAAAAACCTGCAAGTCTCTTCTGGGACTTATTGGAGTCCTGAGGTAGATGGCTGAAGTCATCATTGCAGAATGGCCTCATCATGTTAATCGGAATTCTGCTGCAAAAAGCCTTAATCAAGTATCATATGAGATAAACTGAGTTGATTTCACTGAATGAATCTACATCTGATCTTGAGGGCTGGATTTCTGGGAGAGGTAGCATGCAATGAGGCCCAAGCATTCCTGTATGTTTTTGCTGAGGGTGACAAACTGAAGGCCTAACTGTCCTGAGACTCTGAGCCATTTCTATAGCTAGTCATGAAGGCAATTAAGTATCATGAGCAAATTAGGTTGTCAAAATGGCCACAGTGTGACTGTTCATTCCCTGGGAAAAGGAAACTGACTTGCTCACTGTTTGCTACCAAAGGAACTAAACCCTTACTACTGGGTTCCTCAGTCACAGTACAAACCACTGCATGAAGTGCCATCAAGTGGGCTCACTGCATTACACTATGGTACTTGAGGACTGGGAGAACCAGTATTAACTGTGGTAACACTCCTCCTTTTTGCTGGGAGAGAATAATAGCTTTTTCTAATTCACTGAGTCTTTTAGCACCTATAAAGTTCTAAGTTTAAATATAAAAACCACATGTGTTTCACAAGATAAAAGTCCCAGAATGCTCCTCCTAAACTGAAATGTACAGACGCAATCTGTTTTAGGTGTGCTAACTATTCATGCATTAATCACCATGAGTGCAACTACTCAATGGTAATCACTATAAGTGTTATGGTAGATGCTTGTTGAGTCTAAATATATGAGTCTTAGAACAATGGGATGTAGCATTTTCAGAAGTTATTAACTAGTTAAGACATTGTTTGAAAACTTAAAAAGATACACTGGCATGCCCTTGTGGAGTAGCTGTTGGGTACAGTCCACATATATCCCAAGGTCCCAGGTTCCCATCCTGGAGCTGATGAGGAACAACCAAGATAAACAACCAAATAAAGTGCTTCTTCCTCCCCTCTCTTCCTGCCTGTCTGCCTGCCTGCCTCTGCTCTGGCTCCCTTCATTCCTGCCTGAATCTTTCCTTAAACAAAAAAATCAAAAACTACATCCAGGCATTCCCTAGTGAAGTAATGGTTAAGCATAGTCCACCTACATCGCTAGGACCCAGGTGTGTGTCCCAGGGCCTGCAGGAACAACCAGGATGAACAACTAAATAAAATAAATAAAATGTTTCTTCCTCCTCTCTTCCTGCCTGCTTGCCTCTGCTCACCTTCATTCCTGAATGAGACTTTCCTTTAAAAAAAAAAAAAAAAAAAAAAAACCTACATGGAGGGGTGTAAGAGAAACAATTGTTTATGATGCGGGGTGGGGGGGGAAATCATAAAAATCTAGAATGATTTTCAATCAGATTGTTTTATAAGTATCTTTGTGTTCTTTAAATAAACATAAATTTGAAACTATAGGTAAGAGATAATTTATGCTAGAAAGATGCCATGGAATTCCAATTTACAGATCCATGTTCAAAGAAAAGAGCCTGACCCTGCATTAAAACTGCTGAATATACATTTATTAATATTTTAAATAATTCTTTTAATCAATTCTTCACGAGTCCCTCTTTAATTGACTTTTTGAATTAAAGTTCTGTGATCAGGGACACCCCTCCAATTTAAGGGACAACTCTATGCACCAGTATGTCATCAGAAAGTGGTAAATAAGACTGACTTCTGCCTAGGGTCCCAAGAGAAAAGGGATGGGGAAATGATAGAACAAGGGCTTCCAGGAAGGCATAATAATGCCATTTTATAATTCATCTAAAAGCTTCTTTGTACAGCATTTGAACCGGATTAACAAACTCTTGTCTGTCTGTTCTGATAACACCCTTGACCGTAGGCCTTTGTCTCAGTCTTTTCTGATAACAGCCTTAGACCCTCATTTTGTTGTTTTAACCAATGTCTAATAGCAACATTTTAATGGGTTTCTCAACAGACCCTTTGTCTTGGCCTCTGAGTAAACTGCAACCGCATTGCTGACCCAAGCAACCAAAAGCCCCACTGTACTCCTTAGATAACCGCAGACCTGAAGTTTGCTCCACCCCTGTGCACCAACACCACAAGTCAATGTTCTATTAAAAAAAAAAAAAAAAAAAAAAAAGCAACCAACAGTCCCTTCTACAGGGCTGGAGCATTTCTTTCTTTAGTGCATCAGCCTGCTGTGAACTTCCAATAAATCTTTTGAATACTCAAAAAACAAAAACAAAAACAAACTGAAGTTCTACTGCCAGTGTTAGTGACCTAGGCATAAAGGCTTTTATGATAAATGAAGAATTTTAAAATTGGTACAATGATTAAAAACAAAAAAACAAAAAAAATTTAGACAAATGATAATGGAGATGAAATACAGAAACATGTAAACATGGCTTAAAATAAAAACTGAATAAAATATAATTATTATATCATGTAAAAATTATGCATATTGATATATAGAAGACAACAGTAAAATAGTTGCTGTGAGTCTGAGATAAATATTTGGTATAATGTTTTTATGATTGTATGAGCTTTTTAGTTTTTGTTTTTAAAGGAAAGGTGAAGGCAGGAATGAAGGTAAACAGAGGTAGGCGGGCAGGAAGAGAGAGGAGGAAAAAACTGTTTTATGTAGTTGTTCATCTTGGTTGTTTCCCTGGGCCCAGGTCTTGAACCAGGGACTTTGGGATGTATGTAGACTGTGCCCAGTGAACTAAATTGCTAAGTCACCAGGATACAACAATTGTTTGAGTTTTTAAGGTCATTTTGATGATGCGCCCTGGTGACTCAGCCACTAAATTGGTGGCCAGGGCATGAACAATGTAAAGCTCAAGGACCAGGGATTAAGACCCAAGGCTGGGGGTTGGGGGAATATGAGACAATCTAAATAAACAAGCAAATACATAAATAAATAAATCTGTTCCTGCCTCTTCTTCCTTTCTTTAAAATGCTTCTTCTAGGCACACTCTGGTGAAGCAGCTTTTGGGCTGATCACCCGTGAAGGAGCGCAAAGCCATATACCCCTAGGTTTGAGTCCCAGGTCCGGGGGTGGGTGGGAACAGCCAATATGAACGACTAAATTAAAATAAAATAAAAATATAATGCTTATTTCTTTCTCTTTCTCTCTCTCACTCTCTCCCCCCCTCCCCCCCTCTCTTCCTGCCTCCTTCTTTGCCTTCATTCCTGTCTGCACCTTTTCTTAAAAAAAACAAAAAACTTACTAGTATTATTTGATCATAAAACCATAGATATAAATTACTTAAATACACATAGTTTTATATATGAAGTAATTATCACCACTTAGTATCACCACCGTAAGCCACAGACAATACCTTGCAGGAAGGAAAGGCTTTGCTCTTGCATCTTTTCCTGAGAGAGAAGTCCCAAGTAGCTGAGAACAACATACTTTGTTTCATAGTGAAATCCTAGAGGCACAGAAGTAGAGGAAGCCATTGAGTTGGCTGGCAGAGCTCCAAAAAGTTCTATTTACAGGTGTGTAAAACCTAAAAACATAAAAGTTTTTTTCAGTTTAAAGCTTATTACATGCCATTATTTTCCCAATGACTCCAATTATTCAACTAAATAACAAAATATTTCTCAATAATCTTAAAAACATACCCCTTTTTTCACTTATAAGTAGGAATTTATTCATATTTCAGCAAAAGAAATTTTTAATTTCTATTTATCCCTACTTTTTCTTTTTCACCTATGTAGCAAAAACACTAGCTAGACCCCACCTAATATAACAAATTCCCAGCTGAATATAAAAATTCCTATTTCTTTTACAAACTGTCTTAAATTTTAGCTAGGTCCATGACCACACAGGTGCAGAATACATTTCCCAGTCTCCTTTGCAGTTTAATGTGCCATATGATAATTCTGAGAGGAATACGAGCAGAAGTTACATGCACAACTCAAGGATATCTTAAGAAATTTCTTCTTTCCTCCTTGCTATGGCTTAGAATGTGAATATGGCAGATACCCAGCTTTGTCATGCAAAGAACACTTAGGGGATTAAGCAACATGACAGAGGGAACCTAGGTCCCTGAATGACCCTGTGAATCAAAGTTGTCCTAACAGCCTGGGTCACATGCCTCTGGATTATTTAAGTCATTTACTCTGAATCTCATTAGACTACCTAACCTGTGCCCTAATCAATAAAACCATAACTCTCACTTACTCAGGAGAATTTAGTAACTATTTTGCCTACTATGTAGCTTAATAGTTATTTCATGCCAAAATGTCTTTTTGTGGTTGTTCCTCACCGCTAGGTCAAGAAACCAGGTCTTTGGAATTCATACGGTCTGTATCCTAGCCACCTCAGACACGAGCCACAAGAGTGTGTCCCCAAAATATTACAGGTTTCCAAACTAACTGCCTTCCATTTAAAATAATATGGAATGCTTTAAGATCTCAAGAAACAGAAAAAACAGAGGTTCATATAATTAACAATAGCAAAGAGGCAATGTGAGCAAAATTTAGGATCTGTGAAAAGCAAACTAAGATAAATGTCCTAGAATGATAAAAACAATACTTTAAAAATACATGTACGGCATATCACCTGGACATATTCCATATATCTCAAGGTTCCTGGTTCAAGACCTGGGGTCCAGGGAAGCAACCAAAATGAACAACTAAATGAAATAAACAGAATGCTTCTTCCTACCTACTCACCTTCATTCTTGCCTGTACCTTTCCTTAAGGAAAAAAAAAAATTCAGAATTTGGACGATAAAAGAGTAGCAATATAAAGAGATAAAAAGATAACATGAAATCTTTTTAAATGGTTAAATAAAAAGGTGTATATATGATTGCTACTAATATTAGTATTTATGTAGGCTATTAAAAGAAATCTTGGTTCAATATTTAAATTTCTATTGTTTTTATCTTTGGGGGCAATGTTACCATATTTTGACAAACATCCAGCAAATAGGTTTTGGACTACCCTGTTCAACTTTAAAAGTTTCCATAAACTTCAGACGGTATTTCAAAATAAACAATATGCACTCCAATGGAAGGGATAAAGCATTATAGCTTACATCACAGGAATGAAAGTCACATCCATTGTGTTCTTATTCTGAAAGGAAAGGTTCAGGCAGAAATGAAGGCCAGTAGGCAGGCAAGCAGGCAGGAAGAGAGAGGAGGAGGAAGCATCTTTATTCAGTTTATAATGGTTTGTCTCCCCAACCCACCCCCCTACCCCCTCCGGACCTGGGACTTGAACCCAGGGGTATGTGGCTTGCTCCTTCACAGGCCATTGACCTACCTGCTGCTCCACCAGGGCGACCAGTACTTCAAATTTACAAATAAGAAAAAGGAAACTCACAGAGGTAAAATAGTATTCTGAGGCATATCAGTCAGGCATTAGCTAAAGAAACACTACAATGAAACTATGTCTTTTTACTTTATTTTGCCTGTCTGCCAACCAAACCCCAAATCTTAACTAAGAAGTCCACACTGTCTCAAACCTTGCTACACACACACACACACACACGGAATTCCTCCAACCCCCCACTACAAAAGCTAAAATGGGACAGACATTTTCTCTTCTGTTCTGTTCCCTAGTCTCTAAGATAGATACATGATCTAGGTTCAGACAAGTCAGAGGCTCCCATCTAGGATTTGGAAGCTGAAAAACATGCAAGAATATTTCATGGAGAAGACAGTGGCGGCTCAGCATGGGCAGTGGTGACATTCAGTAGCAGTGTCCCAGCTGTCCCAGTTCTGTGACCTGGAGCCAGCTGTGTCTGCAGCTGAATTCCCTTGGTTCCTGCCTATATCCAAAGTCTAACTTCCCACCTTTCCCGCCCATTCTGTGTGCTACCCACTGGCCTTCCACAGTTCTTTTCTGCTTTAGTGAGCAAGAATCACTGTGTTGCTTGCAGCCAAGACCTAACTGGATGGAACAAGAGCCAAGACAGGAACCTAATTTTCTTACGATTTCTAAGGCAGTTCCCCAACAATTACAAAGCATAACTTTCATGTGAAGATTACTACACTAAACTGATAGTATAGAAAAATTCAATTCTGCAAAGACCTTGTAATTACAGCTATTGAAACAGAAGACAAAGCCTTCTGATAAGTATTGTGTTCATGTGATATTTTTTAAATATAAGGTACTCTATAGGCATTAAATACAGAAACAAGATAAATCACCTGCCCTCAGGAGTTTTCAACCAAGTATATAAATAATTAAGATCAATAAAGTTCTTGATGCACATCAGTATCCATAGACTGGGAGAGGGCAACTGAAAACAGGAAGCAGTCAAGTTTCTTTGGGAAAGGAAAAAAGGACGTGGAAATCAGAAAGGCTTTATAAAATAAAAGCTGAGTCAATAGTGGAACATGAGTGCCAGGTACTCACTAGCAGAGCCAGTGGGGGATGAACAGGAGTGAATTTCGGGTGAAAAGGTACAAGATGTTTCTGAAACTCCATGGAACAATACAAATGCAAAGGAATTTGACATGGCTAAATCATAAAGAGACAAGGGGATGGGGCTCAGCAGCAGCCAGCTTTTGGCACGTGCTGTACGCTACGGGATGCTGGAAGTTTTGGTTTCATCCTACAGTTCAGCCACTACTTTAACTATGCCCATCCCCTCTAGAACTATATGCTAATTCCATGTACATGCACATTTTTTCTGTAAAGAAAATCACTCCACTTCTTTCATTAGACTGCTACATCACGGTACAAAACAGGCTAAAAACTACCGCGGAACACCACTGGGAACTGTTGAAGGGCTTTAGGCAAGAGAAGCTCATCAACAGATTGCATTTTAGAAAAAATCATCCTGGAGATCTGGAAGATAAAATGGAAGATTGGAGGCCAGGAAACAATTAGTGGAATGTCTAAGGAAAACCTAAGCAAGAGATGTGTGAGGCAAACACACCAAAGAGAAAGGAATAAACAGAAAACATCGAGGATTCAAATATTTATAAACTAACTGGTAGTCATCGAGGCATTTGTATGGAAAGTGGGGGGGGGAGGGGAGAACAATAAGTTCACTTAGGGACACGCTGAATTTTAAAATACCTATTTGGTAAAACTATACCATTTGGAATTCAGGTCTTAAACTCAGAAAAAGGTCTAGACCAAAGATGCAAAATTGTATTCTGATATTTAAGTCAGTAAAATTATCTAAGAAGAATGAATGAAGAGCCTGATAGCCGATGAAGAGTGTCATAACTTTGGAGAGGAAGGAAGAATAATATAGTTTGAAAAAATGTATTCAATATACAGTTTCATACATGGAAAAACAGACATTACCTACAATTTTCAGATTATAAAGTTTAGAAAACAGAGTTCAGTAAATCTTCAATCCTCTTCAATGATTCTCAGTGTGGCTATGGGAATAACGCCCCCCAACCTCCACCAACAAAATAAGAGGTAGAAAAATTTTATTTATCAAAAGAAGACATGGTTTTAAAAAATATATTGAGGTGCACCCTAGTGGAGTAGTGGTTTGATCAACTGCCTCCAGCAAGGCACAAGTCACATATATCCCAGGGACTGGGGTTCACATACTAGGTCAGGGAGATCAACCAAGATGTGCATGTACAAATGAATAAAAATGAGAAAGAGAGAGCTTCTTGTTCCTTTCTCCTCCTGCCTTCTGCCTGCCTAGTCACCTTCATTCCTACCTGCACCTTTCTTTAAAATATATATATATATATATATATATATATATATATATAGACACATGTATGTATGTATAGTCAAAAAGGTAGGTAGGAAACCAGGAAGAACTGTGCTCACGGAAGTCAGGGGAAGCACTTCAATAAGAAGGCAGTGAGAAAATGTGTCAAATACAACAACACATCAAGAGAAGGAAAATGAAGTGTCAACTGGATCTGGGGATTGAGATGATCCCTGACAGGAGAGTTTTACTTGTTGTGCAGGGACAATGGTAGAAGGCCGGAACTTGAAGAATGAATTAGAAATGAAAAGTAGAGAAAAAGTTTTAGTCTATTCTTTCAAAGAAAATATAGTTTGAAGGGAAAAAAAAATAGAGAAGGGAGAGACAGACAGGGTTGGAGTGTTCATTTCTTTTGTTTTTGAACACCAAGACAGAGACTTTAAGCATGTTTATGCTTGGTGGTAAAGGAGTCAATAAGGAGAAAATAAATATGGAGAGTAAGAAATAAATTATAAAGTTCAGATAGAGAGGGGAGAGTAGCAAATCAATAACAAAATTTAAGCTTTTTTAGAAAGTCTGTTATTGTTTGGTAACAAGAATAAAAAATACCCAGACTTTGAATAGTGCTCTAAGTAATTTTTTTCTCAAATTTGCTATACTTAAATTTCGGTATTTATAAAAAGTCTATCACACAAGACACTTTAGTCATTCTTTGACCCAGATGCCACAAAGCATAATTCACTGTCTCCAAATTTGAATTTTTTAGCTTTATCCTCAATTTTTCTTGCAAATCTCAACTGCCTATGAATGCAATCTTGACCACGGATTTCATAATTTTTCATCTTCCACACCACTATCCTATTTGCAAGTCTTTTACATTAGTATACATGTTAATACCCATACTTTTACATATTTAATAAATGATTATACTCAATAATCTCTCATAATTCATAATTCACACTAACAAAAATAATACAAACTTCAATCACTTAAAGTTTAGTATACAGTATTTAGGCTATTAAATGTGTATTTAACCATACCACATATAATACCACAATAAAAGTATCTAGCTTCTAATTTAGCTTGAACTTCCAGCTGTATTAACAATGAAGTAGTGGAACAGACAGACGCAGGAGCACTTTATATATCTAGTGTATTTGTATTAAATTACAGAACAAAGGCATTGAGAATATGATAAATGTAAACTATATGACACCACCATAGGGCCATTTACTTTAAGGGTATTCTGGGAAGAATACTTCATCCTTAAAGTTGCCACTTCCTTTGCAATGTTCTGCAGTGCCTAATCAGCATACAGTAGTACAATGGGGCCTAGCATTTCCAACAAGTATCATAAATTACATCTCCCTGAGAACACTATTTCTGAAGCACTTTTCCATGTGTTTTCATAGTAATCACCTACTGCTAGAAGATGAAGTTAACAGTCTCAATTTCATTGATGGAGAAACAAGAATAGACCATTTATTTGGCAAAAATCATACAGCTAGTTAACAGTGCAACTATTTGGTGAGGTACATCCCCTTCAGTTCTGAACTCCTAGCCCTTCACTGAATCATTCAATACATATTTACTGCAGGCAATGTGCTGGAGAAGAATGCAGAGGCAGCAACACTAAAAAATAGCACAAAGAAATGTTAGAAAAACAAGGTGCATTTCCAAATACCACACATCCAAAGTACTAAAAGAAACAGTCAATTTTGACGGGACAGGGGGAAAAAGGAAATGAAGAGATTGAATGAAAGGACATACGAGACATGCTCTGGCGGTCTAGTGGATACGTCATTGCTACTCAGTCCACATACACCCCAAGGAACCAGATTCAAGACCTGGGGCCGGAAGGATCAACCAAGATGAATAACTAAATAAAGTGCTTCTTCCTATCTCTTCCTGCCTGTCTCTGCTCACCTACATTCCTGCCTGCACCTTTCCTTAAAAAAAAAAAAAAGAAACGAAGGGACATGTGATGTAGGAAGCATGCAGCGCTTTCCTGGAAAATGGCCAACACTCAGGTTCACCTTTCTCCTGCTGCCTCACCAACACAGCATTTTATATCTAAGACCACATTGCAAGCTTCTTTTTAAATGATGAGGAGTTACTGTTAGTCTTTAAATTTTATAGAGAACTTATCAGAATTCGAATTAGGGCATGTCCTGGTGAAGCAGCAGTTGGGTCAACTGCCTCCAAAGGAGCACAGGTCACATATTCCTGGGTTTGAGTCCTGAGTCGGTGGGGAAAACAACCAATATAGCAACTAAATAAAAATAAACAAAATGCTGCTTCCTCTCTTTCTGCCTGCCTGTCTAATTACCTTATTCCTGCCTGTACCTTTCCTTCAAAGAAAAAAAAAAAAATTCAAATTAGGAATGTATTCTTGGTATCAAGAAATGATTCAGTACAAGAATATACTTAAATATAAAAACTCCTGCACAATTCTAACAAGAATATATCAAATATATGTTGACTATATCTATTATTCAGCTATTGCCTTCTCTGCCTTAGACCTTAGTTTGTTCCTCTGTTAACTTACAAGTAGTTGCAGCAAGATGGACCGCCTTAGGAGTGGTGAAGCAGTGGTGGGATGGACCTGAGCTATCCCCTGCCTCCAGGAAAGCTCTTGGTGGTGGTCTGAGACTGTATTTTCCTTTCATCCAATCTGTATTTTTCCTTTTTAGTTTTCCCTGCCCAATTTGCAAAACTGACAAATTACCTTTTTTCACTACTTGGAAATTTGATATTTGGAAACACTTAGTTCAACACTCGACACCCCTGTGTTTATACATTCATCTGGTGGCAGGCAAACCTGGTGGAGTAATGGTTGGGTCCAATGCCCGGCTAGACATAGTCCTCATACATCCAAAGGACCTGGATTCAAGTCCTGGGGTCAGAGGGAACAAGCAAGATGAACAACTAAATAAAATAAAATGCTTCTTTCTCTTCTCTCTTCCTGCCTCCCTGCCTACTTACCTTTATTCCTGCCTGTACCTTTTCTTTAAAAAATAAATAAATAAAACATTCATTTGGTGGCATTTCAAAAGTCAGTCACAACTAAAATATCCATGATCCTTTAGTAACAAATGCAATATCCACAATCTCATAATAAAAAGCTTACTAGATAACAACAAAGGTTTCTATTATGAATACCAATGCAAATTCCAGGAAATTGTACTGCAGGAATTAAGCACATTTTATGGACTATAACCAGGTATTCAGTGATTATTAAATTCTACATTAAATCCTCCTGAAAAACAAACCTGCAGCAACATGAGTTTTCTGTGGTTGTTTCCCAAATTTGTCTGATCATAATCACCTTGGATGCTTATTAAAAATAGAATTTTCTAGCACCCACCTCAGATGTTACTTAGAATACCATACCCGTATTGTATTCCTTAACTCCAGAAAACTGTAACAGAAACACATTATAATTGAATAAGGTTTAGTCACTTTAAAATATTTCAGGAAGCTTTGTTTTTAGGTCATTTTCTTCCACTAAATAAAATTATAATGTAACAAGATTGCTAAATACTCCAGTAATATAGAACTGAACAGATCCATAATCCCAGTTTATAAAAATAAAAACCAACAGAAAACTCAGTCACAAAAACTCTAGAATTTTAAATAGAAACAAGGCTTTTTGGTTACCAGTACTCTAATCTCAAAACACACTGGTGGGTGGAGTAGAGAATTTTGTTCTAAATTCCAGAAATTAACATGATGTCCAATAAACCTAGTCATTAAATTCATGCTTTACTGCTTTACTGGCACGCCCTGGTGTAGTAACAGTTCAGTCGGCCATCTTCAGCTGAGCACAATCCACACACATCCCTGGGCTGGTGAGAACAACCAAGATGAAACACCAAATAAAAACAAAGTACTTCCTCCTCTTCTCTCTTCCTGCCTGCCTACCTCTGCTCGTCTTCATTCCTGTTTGGATCTTTCTTTTAAAAAAAATACTCATGCTTTATTAGCTTCTATAGAACTGTAGGAATGTCCCCAAAAGAAGTAAAATTTAATAATCCTAAAAGGCATGCCCTCGTGGCGCAGGGGCTAAGTGTATAAAGCCCAGGGGCTGAGTGAATAAAGCCCACGGACCAAGTGTAAAGCCCAGGAACCTGGGTTCACTTGGGCCTCTGGGAATAACCAAAATAAAGTGCTTCCTCTTCCACTTTCTTAAAATGATTCTTCCTCCCTTCCCTTTAAAAAAATAAAATAAAAAGGTCCTAAGAAAAGATGTGAAATTGCAAAAATTCACCCCGCCCAGCTGAGAAATTCAATTAAGCTGTCATTTTTAACTCAACAGACACTAAGTATACTAATGTAGATTATCCCTTTCCAATTGAAACATGCTTAATAGAAACACTAGTTCATTCTTGTACTGAACTGCCCAAAAATGTTTTCACTCAGCAACTGACATTAGCAGATAATGTACTTAAAGAGGAAGGCCTCATTCTGTCCATACAAACACACAGTTTGACTTTCAAAGCTAACTGGGCTCCCCTATATGTAGTTTATGTAAAGACATAAATTCAGTTACTTTGTTCCATTCTTAGGTACATGCCAGAGATAAATGAAAACACATCTATATAAACACTTGCACATGATTATAGCAGAAATATGTAACAGTGAAAATAACTGAGTAAAGAAGTTGTGGTAAAGCCATACAATGGAATACTGCGTGGCCATAAAAAGGAATGATACTGATACATGCTACCATGAACCATGAAAACATGCTAAGAGGAACTAGTCCCCAAAGTACATATAATGTATAGTTCTGATTATATGAAATATCCAGACTTAGTAAATTATTAGTTCCCTCAACAGTGGGAATAAAGAATGACTGCTCATGGGTACTGAGTTTCTTTTTGGGCAATGAAAAACTGTGATGGTTTGCACATTCTACGAATATACTGAAAACTACTAAAATGTGCAATTGGTGAGTTGTATATATATACTTTTTTTTTTTTTTTTTGAAGGAGAGGTGCAGGTAAGAATGAAAGTGAATAAGCAGGCGGTCAGGAGAGAGAAGGAAGGATTTTATTTTATTCAGTTGTACATACTGGTTGTTCTCCCCAGCCCAGGGTTCGAACCTGGGTCCTTGGGATGTATATAGCCTGTGCTCTGTTCAGAGGCAGTTAATTAACTAAACCACTACTCCACCAGGGCATGCCTGATTTTATTGTGTTCCCCAGGCAGCTGGTCTCTAACCACCAGGGCTGCTACATCCCAAGTACCAGGGTTCATGTGAGGGTGGGGTGGGAGAGAGAAAACCAAGACTTTCCTTTAAAAAAAAATCAGTTACGCTGGGTGCGTCCTAGTAGAGTAGTAGCTAGGTCAGTTGCCTGCAAGGGAGCATAGTCTACACCTCTATTGGGTTTGAATCCCAGGTGGTGGGGAGAAGTGAAAAAATAAAAAAGATGCTTCGTTCTCCTCCTCTCTCTTCTGCCTGCCTGTCTGCCTACCACCTTCATTCCTGCCTATATCTTTCCATTAAAAAAAAAAAGATCACTTAACAAAATCAGTTACTCTGAAGAGCCCCCTCTCTTTCAGTCTGTAATATACACTAAATAAGAACTCTTGCTGACCATTTATTTGGAGTAAGATATGAATCAAAATCATGAGTCATGTTTGAAAAACAATAATAAAAAGCAGAATGGCAGTACTGCTTACATTTTTCTGGTATGTCTATAATATTTCATAAATAAAATATATATTTAAAACAATGATTATTGTTGTTGCAAGTCACTTGTGAAAAACTTAGTGTTTATTTAGTAAATGTTGATCAACAGATGTGCCAGAG
Organism: Solenodon paradoxus; assembly: GCA_004363575.1. NCBI lineage: Eukaryota > Metazoa > Chordata > Mammalia > Eulipotyphla > Solenodontidae > Solenodon > Solenodon paradoxus. The sequence continues at coordinate 310,277 of RJWH01001160.1, read as the reverse complement.
AGCACATCTTTTCTTTACAAAACTGGCTGGACTGAACCTTACATATCCTTCAGCCAAATTCAACTACTGGTGTACAGTTCACCTAAAGAAAATGAGTCAATTGGAAAAAATATAGCTAAAATAGTACCTGGTCAATCAAACTAAAAGGATTTTCAAAACCCTTAACTGTCTATTATCAAGTGAAGAATATTGCATAATGGCTTAAATATTTTGAATTTGCAAGTGCAAATGTGCAGGGCACATTTATCCAAAGGTGTAAAAGAGATATACACAGTTCACTATATCTACAAACATTTGCTTAATTTTCTGGGAGATAAAAAAAGAAGGTACTGGGTGTGGCAACTCATCCAAGGTCACACAACAAGTTAGGGCAGAGATCAACATTCTGGTTTACAACAAACCTCCAGGGGAAATCTTACTGACAATTTCGCAAAAAAAAAAAAAAAGACTTTTGTTTGTTTTGCGTAGTCTAAAACTTCTACATAGAGACAGAGAGCGAGCTATTTTGAATAAACAAACACAGGTGCGAAGAGTGATTAAGAGAAACAGTCAGGGGACTGAGTAACAACTAGCCAGATCCCTACGATTTTCAATCTAGTTAAGTCTCAACTGAAAAAGTCTAGTTTTCCTTCGTAGTCGGTTACAAAGGAAAGAAATCTGACATCTCCTTGAAACGGTGAGAATAAAAATCAAAGAAAGGACTAAAGGGGAAGTGTATTGCGCCCAAGGGTAATAAAGTAGTTTTTCTCTGAAAATGAAACAATAATAATGGGCGTCAGAATAGCAATGAATAAAGGATTTAAAAAAAAAAAAATTTAACACTTTTGAGAAGACACGACTGCGACTGGGCAGAACAAATCTATAAGCCATTCTAAACGAGTCGCATGAAAACCTTTCCCTCTTTGAAAAGGAAGTCCACGTTCCCCAGCCTGGTCCTAAACATAGACCCGGGTTTTTCCTGTGAAGGCATCTGTGGGGAGACCGGCGGCGTAGGGCCAGAGCCAAGTGCCCACACCTCTAGCAGCCCCTCAGGAAGCCCCGCTCTACAAGCGTCCGCGATGTGTCCGCGCTGGACAAGTCCGGGTTTCTCCAGAAACGGCCCCCTTAAGCTTCGAAAACCCTCGGCGGAGGATCGCCAGTACCACACACTCACTCAGTCACACACATTCACACTGACACTCAAGCGTCGTCGGAACCACTGGGGAGCCGGTGGTTCGGCTCAGTCTCTGGACACCTTCCTATCAAATGTCAGGCGCCTTAGGAGCTGTGTGCGGACCCAGATCTGCTTGCCCGGAACCCACTCCCCTCACCTGGCCCTGGCCCCTGCCCCAGAAGAGATGAAAGACGCGGCGGCGGCGGCAGTTGTTTCCGACAGGTACCCCAGTGGTGGTGGCTGCTTCGACCCGCGGCCCTAATCTACCGCCGCCGCCATGTTGGAGAGTGAGGTCACCCCCAGCGTGCTTCCGTCACCGCCGGCGTCGGGGCGGAGTAAGGGCGCCCGGACGCGCCGGAAAGGGGCGAATTGGCTCTCCAAACCGGAAGTATGAACCACGGAGGTCTGGAGGTCTTTTGGGGCAGACTTGACCCGGAAAAGCCGACCTTTCTTAGTCCGCTCATCCCGGTAGTCGCTCCAATCTATGATTCCTGGGATTACGTACCGGAAGCAGGCGGAGGCTGGCGGGTCTATGCCTGTTTAGGTAGAGAGGTTAGAAATTTCTCCGGAAAGGAGTGTGGCAGCATCTACAGCATGTGTTCTGAGAATGTATCGAGCAAACAAGTATTGACCTGCTAGTTTGTGCAAAAAAGCGTTTTAGAGAAGTGTCAGGAGAGTCACGGGGAACTGAAGAGTTTCAGCCACGTGTCGGGGAAGATGGTTCTTGAAACTTGGGAAAGATGGCAGGTAGCACGGAGTGGTCTTTCTGGGCGAAGGGTCCAGAGTCTGTGGCGATAAAGGAAGTCATTAGCAGCAGTGCGTTTGTTCATAGCACCTAACACTGTTCCTGGAATAGACTGTGTGTTAGGGATGTTTTGGGGCAATCACTGAAGGCATCAAGTCGGAGAAATGAATGCTGTGCAAACCATGGTCTAAAGAGAGAAAATTGCCCATAATGTACTTGAGATGAATTGGAAAGGTAGTTGCTGAAGGTGAGTTCTGAACAGACTTAGAAATTTGAAGTTAGGACTAATTGGGGTGTGAGGGGAGGGGTCATCAATATTACTAAACGGGGACAATCTGGGTCAAACCTGGATTTATGGCAACCCTTCTTTTTTTTTTTTTAAGGAACGGTGCGGGCAGGAAGAGAGGAAGAAGCGGCATTTTATTTAACTGTTTATTGTGGTTCTCCCCGCCTCCCCACCGTGGCTTTGGGATGCATCTCAACTAAGCTGGCGGGGAGGGGGGACCTAACCAAATGACCAGGGTGAGCTGTTGTAAGGGGATAGCTAAGTGGTAAAACCCTGATGAAGAATTGCTAATTGCTACAGGCTTGCTTTGGGGGCTATGAAAAATATTCTCAAATTGTACAACTCTGAAAATACTTAAAGCGTTTTAATTGTGCATTTTAAATAGGTGAATTATGTTAGGCGAGTTATATCAAAAAAGCTGTGAAAAAAGTGATAACCTGAATTGCTAAGGTGTGTGGTGAAATTGAAAAGACGATCACAGCCAGTATCTTGGGATACTTTGTCAGTTTAAGTGGGAAAACAAGTAAGGGTAAATGGAGGGAAAAAAATTTCACAGGCAAAAATCTGGTGTTTTCAGGAACTGAAATGAAACCAGTAAAGTTTTGAGATGGTGAGCAAAGAGGGTGATTACAGACATAAGGAGGGCAGATCAGGCTGTCACACGAGGCCATTGGTAAGGTGATGAGAACATGGGAACCACTAGAGGATTTAAATTGGGGAACGATTAGAACCATTTAGGTTTTAAATCACACTGCTGTGCAGAATATTTGTTGGAAAGGGGCAAAAAGATCAGGCATCTAAGTTAGAATTTCACTACCTTCTACCAAATTAATTCTTCAGCATTCAGAGATGATTTGCCTCTAGTTTCTCCCTCTTTTCCTCTCAGCAAACAAACTCAAAAGTTAGCTTATCAATTGACTTAATATCTAATTAAACCACAGATTGAAGTCTCAGTGTGGGAGCAGGTGAGACAAACAGCACAGCACACAGGCCATTTCTTCAGGAGTAACCTGGCAGGAATCTAGATCAGTAATTTTGATGAAGCCATAGGTAAATAAATAGTCTTATCAAGCACTGGGATTTTGGAATTTTTTTCCGAAAAACTTTTAGTGAAGTTTCTTCACAGGACCTAAGCTAGTATCAGAGGAAGTAGAATGTGGAAAACTACCACCCCAACTGGTTAATCTTTGCATGTCTTCATAATTTTTTCACTCCAGAGACACTGTGAACCTTACCACATTCTTATCAGATAGGACCTGACCTGTTCTTTGGTGAATCAGCAAAATCCTGCAGAAACTAGTTGTAAAGAGCGTTAAGGAGTGCTCTGAGGAGAGCTCTGAGGAGAGCACTGAGGAGTTTGGGGGTAAGGGCTGCACAAGAGGATGTTAACTATATTAACACTATTTCTTTTATAGAAAAAAGTTTTGGGCTCACCCTGGTGGCCTAGCAGGTAAGGCCGTTCGACATAACATTTCCCCAAACACCGAGGTTTGAGACCTAGGGCTGAGAGGAACAATCAAGATGAACAACTAAATAGTAAATGTTTCTTCTTCCTCTCTTTTCCTTCCTGCTTGCCTACTTACCTTTTAAGGCAGAAGTGATAAATACTGTCTATTCTGAGTTGGTATACAGGGTACATTAGTATTTGAATAATTCTTTATATTCTGTATTTTTTAATATCTCGGAATTCTAATGAACACATCATAAAATAAAAACCAGCACATTGTTTCTCAAAAAACAAAAGCACATTGATTTGAACAGTGCCAAATCTGTTCCAGACATCAATTTCCTAAACAGTTAAACATGGTTAGGTTGCTGCTTCTGCTCCCCAACCCCATCATTATCTGCAGAACAGTATAAAAATAAATAGGAGGGATTGTAATCCAAGTGAGTGAATATCACCTCATCCTAACTAGTTGTGTTAGAAGGAGGCATAAACGTCACCATTTGTCTTCTAGAATAGTAAAGAATAGAGCCATTACTGTAAAAGCTAATAAGATGAGAGACTTGATCCTGTTATCTGCTTTGGCTCAGTTGATTTCAATACCAGTGAAGATTGTTGGATTTCTGTTGTCCCGTTAGTTTTATGATCTTGTGATTGAGTCCTTCCTTTACCCAACATTTATAATTTCCTCATATGCCTCCCAATCTACATACAATACAAAAAGCAATGTACACTAGTACAGCTGGAAAACAGCATGTGTTAAGAACCTTTAAAAAGTGTATATCATTTCCATTAAATGGACAAACTAAGAGGTGCTTTCTGATGTGATGCACTGAAGACAATATCACACATGGAGTACTTGGTCCATAATATATAATGTGAATCTGATTATGAGGAAAATAGACAAAACTAAGTCGAAAGATTTTTCTACAACTGACCCCTTCAAAATGTCTAGTACCCTTTGAAAATATTATCAAGAAAGACTAAATCTGAGAAAGTATTCCATATTAAAGAAGGCTGAAAAGACAGATTAATATAATTATTTTGGATTGGATCCTGGATCACCAAAAAACAAAAAGAATTTCAAGGATATGGAAGGTGGCAAAATTTGAATGTGAACTTCTCTTCTTTTTTTATCCCCAATCCCAACCTGGGATCCTTGGGTTTTGCATGGCCTGCACTTCGACTGTCTTAGCCACCTGAGCCACAGGGTGCTCCCGAGTAAGGACAGTAATCCCTCTCTGTATCACGGTTCACTTATCACGGCTTCAGTGCATTGCAGGTTTTTTTTTTAAATACATCTAATTCTGTATTGCAGAATTTTCACTGTATTGCGGGATTTTGCAGTATACGTACATTTCACTAGTGAGTCCCCACATAGAATTTTGTATGTTGTTAAAATAACATGGGTTTAAGAATGTAGAAAGTGTTTATAAGAGTGGGGGAAAAGTTAATAAGAGTGTGGGAAGGTATATAAAGCCTTAAAACATAAAAAATTATAACACCACGACTTCACAGATTTTCACCTATTGCGGGGGTCTCTGGAATGTAACTCCTGCAATAGGTGAGGGATTACCGTACACCATTTGTTTTGTTTCTTGCGTTTTTACAGACAGGAAGGAAAAGAGAGGAGGAAAAGCTTTTTTATTATTTGTGAGGAAGTACCCTCCTTATTTTTGGTTATCTCCCCCGGCCTGGGTGTGAACCTGGGTACTGGCTCTCCACGTGGTTGAGGACACCCCAATCACCAGCTTAATGTCCAAGCCATCAGGGCTCACCTACACGTCTTATGAAACACATGTTGAAATATCTATGAAAACTGATGAAACATATAGCGAAATGTTAATAATTGCTGGGTCAAGGTCAATGGAATTCATTACACTGTTTTCTTCTTTAAAGGAAAGGTGCAGACAGAATGAAGGCCAGTAGATAGGCAGGCAGAAAGAAAGAAGAAGCATTTTATTTTGTTTTTATTTAGTTGTTCACACTGATTGTTTCTCCCCAGATCACGTACTCGAATCCAGGAGTACGTGACTTGCTCCTTTGGAGGCGATTGACTTAACCATTGCTTCACCAAGGTGTATGCATTACACTATTCTAACTTCTTTATTTGAAATGTCTTCAAAATAAAAAGCTAGTAATAAAAATGTGTGTTTCCTTTGAGCCATAATTCTGCTACTAAGAGAGCATCTTAGAAAGATTCTCAAAAGTTTTTACCTTCATTGTTGGGGAGAGAAAGAGGCTGAACAAAAACAGGTTTGGGGAAACTTCTTTAATTTTCCAAGTAATTCCCTGTAAGTGGGACTTGGAATGATTCTCAAAAATACATGGGCTCATTTTGAAAAATTGGAAACAAATTCTGTAGATGATTCACTCTAAAGGAGATGCGGAATATAACTCTTAACTCCTTAAGTGTGTGCTGCACACAGTACTGCTTCAAAGGGGAAAAATGTTGACAACATGTACCCTTAAAATGATGTGATGAAAATAGCACTTTACCGCTATGTTCCTCCCCCAGACACTCCTTGACCAGTTATGAGAAATATTCCAATAGAGGCACGTCCTATAATATACCTAACAAGAATTCCTCAAACCATCAAGGAAATCAAAAATAAGTTTGAGACATGGTCACAGACAAAAGGAAGCTAAGAAGACTTAACTAGATGGTATGTATCATCCTGGATGGGATCTTGGAACAGAAAAAGCATTATATTAAAACCTAGGAAATCTGAAGAAATTAGTCTTTAATACTGGTTTTGTTTTTGTAAAGGAAGACGCAGGCAGGAAGGAAGGAGAGCAGGCAGACAGGGTGGAAGAAAGGAGGAAGCAGCATTCCTATATTATTTCCATTTTATTTGTTCACATTGACTGCTTTCCCTACCGGACACTAGAACTCAGGAGTATGTGGCTTGTGTTCTTAGGCGATTGACCCAATTGCTGCTCCACTAGGGCGCGCCATTATTTGTTCATTTTAAGAAATGTACTATACTATGTAAAATGTTAAGTATAAGAGAAATTGTGTAAGGAAAGACCCCTCCCTTCTACAGTCTGTAAATCTTAAATTATTCTAAAAATAAAATATATTCAATATTGATTAGTATGCCTATCATTTAGGCCCGTAAAGTAAAATAATGAATTCTAGGTTTTTTATAAATAAAATATTTAAAGTTTTTAATGCAAGGCTGGAGAAATCCACGCAGGTGGTCCAATTTCAGACCCAAGAACACCGTCTCGTCCTACTAAGAAGCATCGACTATTGGCAGGAAAGCAAATTACAGAAGTCACGAGCCAGCACTGAAACAAGGACGAGGCGGGGCGCAGGCGCGCGCAGGCGTACACTTTCCGGAGGGCGGGACAGGGATAAAGGCGGGACTTCTGGCGAGATGCTCTCTTTCCACTGGCTGAGAAAGCTCACGGGGGTTGGGCTGCGTCATCCCCTAGCAGGAAGCGGAAGCGGGGATTATAAAGCAAAAGAAAGGGAAGACTACGCCGGCTTTTCCATTTTCTACTGGTCGAACCTCGCGTTTTACGCTTAAACTCGAGCCAGTTGCCCACCGGCCTAGGACCCCTTTCGCCATGGCTCTCAGCGATGCTGACGTGCAAAAGCAGGTGAGGCGACTGGGTCGGGTCTCACGAAGCCGGTCCTGGGATGGGGGCGGGAGCTCCGTTCTGGAGGCGCAGGCCTCGGACAGCCCGGATTCCGAAGGAGCCCCGGTATCCTAGTGATGTGTCTGCGGCAGGGAGACTTGAGGGCGACGGATTGCGCCGCAGCTCGTGATGTCTGCGCCCTGCAGGCTGCCTTGTATGGCACCTTCAGAATGCCCTGGCTCATCGGCTCCAACCTCAGCGGCCGTTTTCTCGGCACTAGTTGTGCTTGATGGAGCAGAGTTGAAAACGGATTGAAATGCAAAGATTGAAAACGTTCTCTCGATTTTTAACTGAGGGAAGCGCTCACTACTAGAAAAGAAGGAATGAAGGGAGAGGGCTTCCGATGTTGTGGGAGGTTTTTTGTTTTTTGTTTTGTTTTTAAAGAAAGGGTGCAGGACGGAGTGAAGGCGAGCACGCAGACAGACACTAAGAGAGAGGAGATCGCACTTTTATTTTTTATTTAGTTGGTCACATTGGTTGTTCTGCCCAGCCCCGGGTTTGGAACCCGGGAATGTAGGTTGTATTTGGGACTGCTTCCAGGTGTCGCTCACGCCAATATTGTTTTGAGGTCATTTATCCTGGAGAAGCCTCCTCAAATACAGTGAGTTGTAGTGGTTGGTCTCCCGCCGTGTGTAGGTTAATTTTTGTCAAATGCAGAACTCAGTTTTCTTTGTGAGCCCCTAACAGTGGTGGGCAAAAAGTAAATGAGACAGGGTTTATGGAAGAAAAAAAAAGAAACAACTGTGAAGAAGGTCTTGAATCTGCATCAATTTTGCAAACGTAAAGTCAGTCCTGGGAAACTCTAGTTATGAAATGTGCCCTCTCTTCTAGTTTGTAGACATTAGGAATGCTATATAATGCAAAAAGCTCTCAGCAGATATAAATCTAGAACCTCAGAAGTGATTTCATTGGTTCTGCCAACAGACAATCTGAAACCAGGGATATTGCGTTTAGTAGTCATAGTGACAGTAGGTTTTTCAGAAAAGAAAGCTTAATCTTCATAGTTTAGAGAACTAAGTCTACCTCATTTTGAAGTACTAGGAAAATCCTCTGACTAAAGCACACTTAACCAGCTTACGAATTTTCTTCGATGAGTGATGTTTTTCCCTTGGATATTTCCATTTCCTTGAAAATGTTTTTATTTTTAACCTGAGATGCACTAAGAAGAGTGAAATATTCCTTTAATGTTTTTCCTTTTCCTTTTTTTTTTTTTTTTTTGCTAATCATAAAGGGGAAGTAGAATAACAAAAATAGCATATTTGGAGATGTTTAAGAAACACTACAACATTCTTACACAAAAGTGGAATTTTGTTTTTTCAGCATCACTGCTACTTATGATTTTTACTATAGGAAAAACTTAATGTAGTGGAAAAGTACAGTGCCCTTCATGTATAGTGGTATAATTATAGTATAAGTTCTCTTCTTATTTCTTCTCCCATTGTAATATATCAAAACTAAGACTTCCTGGGGGTTGGGGGTAATACACTGTAAAGGTAAATCAGTGAATTTGCTTAGAATCCAGATCTCAGCCATTTTTTCTTTCTTGTAAGGTGGTAAGCTTGAAGAAATCTTATCTGCTATCTGCCCCTCCACACTACATACAAGTTCCATAAGGACTGTTTGTTTTGTTAGCTCTTCTCTGGGCAGAGAAGGTCAAATGGCAAGCACCTGTTTAATAAATCATAGATTCCCTAACTTCTTCCCCATTGTATTAAAATATTTGTATATATTTGCTTTCTTATGTGGAAAGTATGGTTGTTTCATCAAATTTTCAGGAAATTTTGACTCTAAAAACTTAACTACTGGGTTTTAGCAGAAAGCTGAAAAGTATTTTTAGGGATCAGATTTTCCTACCTCTAGGGGTGGAGTTAAATGTCCTTTAGGGGTTGACTGTTTCTCTTGGAACTCTTAAAGGCAGAATATGATCTTGTTGACTGTAAACAGGTTTCTCTGACCTGGGTTGAAGTTAGTGCATTTTGCTTTAGGGCTGCACTGATCTAGTCAAATCTGGTAGCAAAGGGTCCAGGGAGAGTGATAGGCAGATAATGTACTTTAGGCTGTGTGTTCACTGCAGAGACTAGATGTGTTTTGTAGCATTTATAAACACCTATTTTGATTACTGTATTAAACTATTAAAATTCCAGACTGAATTTAGTGAAGCTTCAAGCTAAATTTGTAAATGAACCATGAAAACACACCAGTCTGAGGGCAGAACCTTTTAGCAAGGTCACAGTGATTTTCTATACATGAAGCTCTGGATTGGGTACTTCAAATATTTCAGGACTTGAGATTTTCTAATTAAGTTTTAATCTGTAAAATAGGCTCTGTTCGTTATGGTTATCTTGGTTTGTCGAGAGTAAGGTAGTTCCTAAGAATCTTGATTTAAAAAATTCAGTATTGGTGCTGCTGGGTATAGATCATGTAAAACCCAAGCACTGGGGTTCTTAACCTGGGAGCAGGTTGGGGAGGCACAAAACCAAAATGAACAAATAAATAAATGCTGCTGCTTCTCCCTGGCTGCCTTCCTCTTTAAAAAAAAAGAAAAAAAAAGATGATTTCTTTTTAAGTCAGTCTTCCCTTCTAAAACTATATGATTTTCATAAGATTTATGCTGTCAACCTTATTCTATTTTTTTTTTTTTCTGTTGTAAAAAACAAAACAGGCATACACTGGTGGAGTAGAGGTTAGATCAGTTTGAGTTCCACATTGGGGTGGCAGGGGGACAACTGGGGTGAACAGCTAAATGTAAAATAAAAATGTTTTTTTCCTCCTCTCTCTTCCTGCCTGCCTGCTACTGCATTCATTCCTGCCTATACCTTTCCTTTAAAAAAAACATGAAATTTATCATCTTAATCATTTTGAGTGTACATTTCAGTAGTATTAAGTATATTCATTCATATTCTTGTGAAACATCTCAACTCATATTTTGTACCTTCAACTTATTGTATCTTTGGGTTACATAGAAAAGCTGAGATAGCTCAGAAGACTTGAAATTCCCCACAGATTCTCCTTCATTCACAAATATTTATTGAGCACCGAATTGGTAACAGTTGTTCCATATCCTGAGTCATAGTGATATAAAAGACAACCCTAATACTTATGGAGCTCATCTTTTTAAGTGGGAGAAGTAATTTTAATAAATGAATTAATAACCTTACAATCAGCTTTTTTTCCTCATTCCATTCAAGTTAGAGCCCTTATGAATTGAAACTGCTAAGTGAACTTATTCTCCAATTGTACCAGAGATCTAAAACATTTTATCAGGTTTCTAGCTTTGTAGTTTAGTTGAGGGGAGGGGCAAGTAAGCAAACAACTAGGAGTATATGTGTAAGTAGAAGAATACAGAGTTCCCTGGGTACATTGAGAGGTTCAGCAAAGATTTTTCAAAGGTATCAGTTTAAGCAAGCGGAGGCCTGAGAATTTAGCTAGATGAACAGCAGCGGAGAGGAAAGTATTCCAAGTGGAAGGAAGAGCATGTTTGAAATCTTGGAAGTGAAGAAAGGGAATGGTAAACTCAACTGCAATAAGACTAGTATGACAAGAACTAAGTCTGCAGAGTGGTGAAAGGTGAAGTTATGTGTCCTATGTTGGAGTGCGAGCAGTGACCAGACCGTGTACCTCTAAAATCCTCAACTTTATCATAAGGTGGGAGTGTGACACATGAGATAGACATTCTTACTTATTTATTTAAAGAGGAAGGGAGGAAGATAGAGGAGGAAGATCATTTTAGTTGTCCCCTCCACCCCACCCCCCAGGCTGAACTCAGGTCCTTGGACTGAATGTGAACTGCAAAGCCCAGTTGTGTGCTTAACACCTGAGCCACCAGGGCATGTCGAGATAAGCATTCTTAAAGGGTGTTTCTAGTTGCATTACATATATATATTTCTATATATGTATATTTCTAGTTGCATTATAGATTTGATTAGGCCGGAAACAGACTTGGAAGCTGTTGCTTCAGCTTTGAGATCATAAAAGCAGGGCTGGGTAGTGGCTGTAAGATGGGGGTGTACAAATTAGAGCATTATTAGAAGAGAATTTATAGGACTTGGTGATTAATTGGATGTGAGAACTGAGCTACAAGGAAGAGTCAAACTTGGATGTTTGTGCTAATCCTCAGAATGGATGTCTTAAGTAGAATGTGAGGAGGAGAGTGATAAGCATTTCGTTGTTGAATGTGTTAAACTTAGGTTATTCTGGGTAGAATGTCTAGGAGGCTTGGCCCCAAAGGAGACCAAGAACAAGGAAGTGGTGACAACCAAGAGAAAGCATTATTCAAGATGGGAGGGTTGGTCCACATATCAAGGGATTCTGAAAAATCAGGATAGAGCCAAGATAGAAGGGCAAGGAGATTGTTGCCATTTTATGAGAGTAATTTCAGTGGAGTGGAATGGGTGAAAGACATATTAAAGTGTCTTAAGAATAGGAGGTAGGAAGTAGAAAAAGCAAATATAGTTAATTCTTTGATATGTTTTACTATAGACAGAAAAGAGAAAAAGACTGTGCTGACTGAATCAGGGATGAAGTAAGAGGGATATATGGTCAACCTCCTTCCCACATGTACTTGAGAGTAGGATAGTGTCCTATTTACCTGTGTGACTGGATGCTAAACCTTGTCCTTTTGCCAGAGCAAATCCCAGATTGGAGGTTACCCAAGGACAGAAATGATCTCCTTCATCCTTCTACATAGTAGCCTGGCAGCAATTGTTTGATTGTTGTGTGAGTCCAAAAAGATACCTTTTCTTTTCTTGTTGTATTCAAAAATAAAATAGTATTTTCTTTTTCCTCATAGATTAAGCATATGATGGCTTTTATTGAACAAGAAGCCAATGAAAAAGCAGAAGAAATAGATGCAAAGGTGAGGTTTCATTTTCTTGGTTTAAGAAGTTGTAAGAATTTCATATTATGTTTTGCTTAACAGTAATTAATAAAGTTGTTAATTAATAAAGCAATGCACTGCATGGAACTAATAAAACTATCTCTTATCTTTAAAGTTAAAAATAAAATTTCTAGTGCTGTTGGTAGCTCAGATGTTAATCCACACCTGGAGTGCGGTCCACATCCAGTGTGTATGTGTGAGGTGGGGAGGGTAGAACAACTAAATAAATAAAATGCCTTTTCTAAATGTGTTGACCACTAATAGGTGTCCTGAAATTTTATGATAGAAAAGTAATGGATGGGTTAATATTCTCAAGGAATTCAAAATTCAGACATCTGTAGCTAATTATAATGATCAGTTAGGAAAGCATGTAGTATTTTTTTATTTTGCTTTTTTTTAAAAAAAGAAACAAACTTATGCTTGCTGCAGAAGAATCGTCTGCATGTCTATAAGGTATAAAATGAAAGCCCCCTTGATCACAAAGGTGACAGTTAAGTCAGCATTGAGAAATGTAACCTTCTTTCCAGTTGCATATTATACCATATATCAAGTTGTTCTTTTCCTTAGGTGTAATCAAAATCAAATTTTTAAAGGTTGCTTTTATATATTTTTTTTATATATTTTCATTGTCCTTTTGATTTATTCTGTTGTAATTTTATGTTACTTGTCAGGATAGCCTAAAAATTCTTTAAACTATTTGATTTAATTTATCATTTAAGGGAAAATCTTTTACCTACTACTGATATCGAGTAGGCGCAGCGTAACATCTCAGCCACAGGGCACGCCTGTTTAATATTTGATGGTCATAGGAGCACTGCAGTTTCTTGTGTGACTAATTTACTTAAACGTTTCTCTTCGGTATAAATATAAAATTTTTATTTCAGCTGGTAAATGCATTCCTATTGAAAGTAGTCTTCATTCATACCATCATCTTTCATTACTGCTCAGGATAGGTAAGAAATAAGCTGTTAGGCATTTATTTTAGAACATGAAATCTCAAATACCTATGCCAAGCATTAAACATTTGTATTGACAACTTCAGATAACTCTTCCAAAATCATGATTTCTTACTGATTGAAAATTATAGATGTCTGATACACTGCTGAGATGAGCTTTTTTTTAAAGTTTTAACTGACAAGAGCTTGTAGCTCAGTCAGCTGAGTCAGTGAGACATCTGGGGTGTGTAAACCATGTAAAGCCCAAGGACCTGGGTTTGAGGTGGGGTGGGGTTGGTTCCAAAGTAATTAACAATGCTTCTTCCTTTTCAAAAATTAAATAAGTAAAATATTTAACTTCTTATGATGTAGGGTAAATAGATGTCGAATTATAGTTATGCACCTGAAACTTACATTACTAAACCAATGTTACCTCAATAAAAGTTTACTTTAGGTGCACCTTGGTGGCTTAACAGGTAAGTCCACAGTCTCCACTGGGGCATGGCCCATGTATATCCCAAGGACCTAGGTTGGAGGCCAGGGGCCAGGGACCAGGGGAGCAACCAAGATGAGCAATAATATAAATACATCTTCCTCTTCTCTCTTCTGCCTGCCTATGTGCCTGTGTATACCTTTCCTTTACTTTTTATTTTTAAAAAATTTTTATCGAGGTAACTGATTTTATATATGAAAATAAATGTGTATGTATAGATTCCCCATATGTGCAGTCCCCCAATTCTTCAGACATATGTCAACACACCCTGCCCTCCACCAAATCATCAAGGGTTCATCGCCATTGTCCAGTGGGCTCTGCCACCACTTGCTCCACGCCCCCATTCCCTCTTTGTAACCTGAGTTCTATCACAGATGTTCGAGTGGTTTTGTTTCATCTGTTCCTTTGTTTTGTTGATTCACATTCTACCTGTAAATGAGATCATCTGGTATCTGTCTTTCTTTTGACTTGCTTCACTTAACATCATGCCCTCTAGATCCATCACGTTGATTCAAATGACAGGGTTTCATCTCTTCTAAGGGCTGTGTGGTATTCCATTGTGTACATGGACCATATTTTCTTGATCCAGTCATCTGACGTTGGGCACTTAGGTGGTTTCCAGTGCTTAGCTACTGTGAATACACCTTTCCTTTAAAAGAAAACAAAAATTACTTTTACAAAGTAACTGCTTGGAGCACACTGGTGGCCTCTCCAGTTAAACCAGGCGTAGTGCACGTACGTCCCGATGTCCATGGTGTTCTTGGGGCCAGGACAGCAACTTGCGATGAACAACCAAATAAAATAAATGAAGTGCTTCTTCCACTTCTCTCTTCCTACTCGCTTCTCGCAGTACTTTTCCTTTAAAAAAACAAAAACAAAACAAAAAACACTTGCTTAATCATTCGCATAATAAAACAAAGAGCTTACAGTTACATGTTATGCATTTTTTCCTGTTTTGATTTTTTTATTGTAGTAATTATTCTACACGTCAAAGTAATTTTCTATATAGAGGTTCCCCGTTTCTTAGTTATATTTCAACACACCATGCCCATTTCCTTTTTTTTAAGAGAGGAGGGAAAGAAGAGGAAGAAACGTTTTTAGGGGAGGAAGGTATAGAAGGAGGAAACACTTCTATATATATAGATAGAGATTAAATATATATAGTTGTTGTTGTTATTATTATAACTTTCACCCCTGTTGGAGAACCTGGGTCCTTGGGCTTTAGATGGTCCCTGCCTCAGCCGCTGACTTAACGACTACATCACCAGGGCATGTCAATTTATATGTATAATTAAAAAAAATTTTTTTTTAAAGGATAGGTATAGACAGGAATGAAGGTGAGTGGGCAGGAAGAGACAAGGAAGAAGTACTTTATTTTATTCAGTTCATCATTGTTTGTTTCTCTGGTCCTGGGTATTGAACCAGCGGCCTTGGGATGTATGTGAATTGTGCCTGATTTAAACTACTAGGCCACCAAGGCGCCCCCAGTTATAAATTTTAAAGGACTATTAGATTGATTAGATATATTCAACACACGAGGAAAGAATGTTATTTTTATTTTTTAAGGGCAGGTACTAATGCTGTGATTACGGTGTACTCTGGTGGAGTAATGGATAAGTCAGCTGCCTCTAGCCAAGAGTGCAGTCCAAGGCACGCCCTGGTGGCCTAGCAGTCTGGTACAGCTGGGAGCAGTCCCCGGTACAGCCAGGGTAACGGGTTCAAGACCCAGGGCCAGGGAAACAACCAATATGAACTACTAAATAAAACTGAAGTGCTTCTTCTGCCTCTCTCTTTCTGCCTGCTTGTCTGCCTGCTTGTCTGCTTGCCTTTATTCCTGCCTGCAACTTTCCTTTAAAAAAAAAAAAAAAAAAAAAGTCCACATACATCCCAAGTACCCAAGTTCACATCTTGGGGCCAGGAACAACTAGGATGTACAACAAAGTAAAATAAATGAAATGCTTCTTCCTACCAGCCTGCTTACTTGTCTTCATTCTTGCCTATACCTTTCCTTGAAAAAAATATATACTGAAATTACTTGACAAAAACTTTAGCGGTATCCTAGATCTTCTAAGCTCCAAATTCTTTGTTTTTTTCTTTAGCTCTGTAGTAAGCAAATGGATTAAATTTAACACGTAATAATTTTTCCTATATACAGAATCTTCTGAACTTATCCTTTAAAACTTTGTTGCTGAGTGATATTGGTAAAAGTTTTTAATCTTGTAGCTCACTTATGAAAATCTCTGATTTTTCCTTTTGAATAAATAATCTTTGAAATCATAATTTCCTATTTTAGGTATGGAATAAGATGACCATAAGCAAATACCCTGGGTTACCAACTGCTTAAAATAAAACTGATCATCAAATCTGGTGTAATGAATTAATATTCATTAATTCCCTGGTAGGCAGAAGAAGAGTTTAACATTGAGAAAGGTCGTCTTGTGCAAACTCAAAGACTGAAGATTATGGAGTACTATGAGAAGAAAGAAAAGCAGATTGAGCAGCAGAAAAAAATGTATGTAGACCTGGGTCACAGTACTAAGCTAAGGAAGCTTTAAAAAGTCAAGAGGACAAAATAGGTGTCTTGGAATCAAGCAGATAGGACTCCAGGTTCAGGATCGCCTACTGCTTATCTAACCTTGAGCAAGTTGCTGAATTTCTCTTTGCTCACTTGTAAAAATGGTAACCACATAGGATTATTGAAAGATTCCATTGGAATAACTGATAGGAAAGTGTTTGTCACTTGGTAAGCACTGATTAAAGATTTTATCTTTGAAAATAAATTGGTAGAAACTACTAAATGTTGGGGTTCTCTTGTTCATTAGAGAAGTATTTGCACATACATAGAAAGCTATGTATTTCTATACAGTGTTTGTTTTTGAGGCTGTACTGATACTGTTTTTCCATACCTTTTGCAGTCAGATGTCCAATTTGATGAATCAAGCAAGACTCAAAGTCCTCAGAGCGAGAGATGACCTTATTACAGTGAGTAATTAGTTCCTGTTGTAAAATTATAGCACAATTTATTCATTTCTCTGTGATAGAGAATTCACTAGTTAACATAAGCTTATGAATAATTTTTGGAGAAAAACCATTTGATCAGCAAATCATTATACTATGTGTTAAATTAAAAAAATGAATGGGATGCATGCCCTGTCTTCAGGGACCTCTGATCTAACAGGATTTAAGATTCCTTGGTTATGCAGCACATGATGGCTGGTTGATGATGGAAACAAGCTAATGTAGCAGTTTTTCTGTTTTAAGAGAAGGAAGGGAGAAGAGGAAGAACCAACTTTAGTTATTAATTTTGGTTTTACACTCCAGTCCCAGGTCTCGTACCAGAGTCCTTGGGCTTTACGGGGTGTGCCTGCCAGTTTCTCAACTACCTGAGCCATAAGAGCATGCCCAGGTGTCAGTTCTTATTAGATGAATGTGGCGTGGCATGGCAAGGAGACCCAAATAGGGGTGTCAATGTTGATACATTTTACAGGAAAGCATTCTGGAATGATAATGACTACAGATTAATTCCTTCTCTTCCGAGTCCGATGGTAGATACTGAATTTCAGGCATGGTTAACTACGAGAATGGTGGTTCCTATTGGTAGGAAGTCAGGGGAACATGCTGTCTTAAGAAAACAAACCGTTCACTTTTGAACATACTTTTGAGGCTAAGAAAATTCCACATGGAACAATCTGTTGAGATGGTAACTATGAGGGACCTGCTATTCAGGACACATAGAGATGGCTTATTAACTTTTAAAATATGAGTGCTTTTGAATTCTAAGCATGTGGGAAAATAGCACATCTGGTGCTAATTTACTTCGCCATACAGGAATGGTTCATTCGCTGTAAAACATACAAGGAACATCAGAGGTTTTTGTGGAAATGATGACTGCATGTGTCAGTAGCAAAGGACAGCCGTTTGCCTGGTTTCTTCACTGAGTTTCAGTAATTGATTTCCTTCTGTTTTTAATACATAAAAAATTATTGGGAAAACTGCTTTCCAAGTTCATATAAACCCATACAAAGTTTTTTGGTTTTGTTTTTTAGCAGTTTTTAATGAAAGATGTCTAGATTGCTTTATTCCTGCATCTTCTTGAATAATTTCTTCCTTGTATTTGGCATTTTCCTTTCCTACTTAACAACATGCGGCCTTTCGTTCCTGATCTCTTTGCAGTCTGTGTCCATTTTAGTCTCGTCATCAGCACCTTCCTGCAGTGAAGGCCGCATGAACACCTGGTTCGTCGCCCTCTCCAGTTGCACTTGTTCAGTGTAGGTGGCGCTTTGCCAATATGGTGGCCTTTATAGTGTCCTCACACAACCTGAACTTCATCATCCTTTCAGATGGGCATGGGACAAGCAGACTTCTGTCTTGGCACTTTGGGAAGAGGGGAACACATAACCTTCCTGTGAATGTAGTAGGAAAGTAGATTGAAATGCCTTTTACGGTTGTTTTTTTTTTTTTTTTTTTTAAGGAAAGGTAATGGCAGGAATGAAGGCAGGTAAACAGGCAGGAAGAAAGAGGAGAAAGCTTTTTAATTTAATTGTTCACACTGGTTGTTCCTCCAGATGTGGGATATGAACCCAGGTCCTTGGGAGGTCTGTGGACTTGTCAGCTGAAGCATCTGATCACATCGCTGCCCCAGCAGGATGTACCTTCGTTGACTCTGAATAGTTTCACTATATTCACACAGAAATTTTAATTCTAAAACTGTCCTGTCAAAGTATGATATCATCCAGGGATTTTTTTAAACCCCCAGAAATTAATTTTCTCATTCTTTAAAAAACAAAAATATTCTTTGTTGAACTTAAAGAAGACTTTCTTCATGTTGTTACTGCCATCACTTCTTTCCCTTTCTGGCCTGTCTCAGAATTAGAGCCTTGTGCAGTCTCCGTGTATTTGTGAGGTGGTGGAGATCACTGTTCGCATTTTTCTTGCTCTGATGGTTCAGTCTGGGTCGTGCAGCATATATTTGGGATTGACTGTTGCCATGATGGAGGTTTGGGAGCTCTGCTTTCTCTCAGATCTTCAGGGATGAGAAAAATCTTAAAGCTAATTACACTCCATAGAGTGAAAAAAGCAATGATCTTAAAATTTACTTAGTAAATTCCTAAGACAGTTATGTCACCTGTGTCAACCGAATGCTTAAAAGTTATAAACGTCGTAAGAAATGAAAATGAACCACTAAGATGATCCCACCAATGGGAAAAGGAAAGTGACTATCATCTAACAATGACATGTTTAGAAGAAGAAAAATAATCGTCTATTTGGACATCTTGTTAACTCTGAAAGGTCTTGAGTTTGCCCGATATTGTTAAATTTAACAAAACTTTCCTACTAACTTGTTTCATATTTCCAGCTATAGCCTTTTGCTGTTCTTGTCCTTCCTTTAAATTGAGACTTACAAAAGACTTTTTATCTTGGGTCATAAAAAGGAAGTAGTAAGGAGCATTTTGTATCCTTTCTGGGTTTATTAAGAAACTAGAATCTTGGTGTGCCTATTAGTGGTTGGACAGAGTCCACATACACTCCAAAAGCATCTCTGGAGCCAGCAGATACAGCCAATCAAGAAGAACAACTAAGTAAAATGAATGGAATGCCTCCTCTCTCTTCCTGTCTGCCTCTGTTCGTCTTCATTCCTGCCTGCACCTTTCCTTTTAAAAATTAAAACAAAAACAAAATTAGAATCTTATGAACACCCTTGGGAATTTTTTTTTTTTTTTTCTTTTTAGAGAATGAGAAGGCAGAAGCTTTTTGAAGGAAGAAAGAAAGACACAGCACTTTATTTTTGGTGGTTCCTCCTGGCCTGAGTCCTTGAATTTTACATGTTCTACATCCCAGCAAGCTTAGCTCAGGCTTGCTTTGTGCCTTAGCCACCAAGTCCTACCTGTCCTGGGAATTTTAATCACTTTTGAGTTTTGTGTGGAATGCAATAAAGAAGTGATTCTCAGAGTAATTAAATTTAATCAGTTTATTAAAACTGTACTGAGGGGACCCTGGTGGCTCAGACACTAAGCCTGTGACTGGGATGTAGACCATGTAAAGTCTGTGGTCATGGGTTCTAGGTCTGAGGCTGGGGGTGAGGTGGGAATAGCTTAAAATAAAAATGTTGTGCTCTGGTTTTTTATCTGACTACCCAGGTATGTAGATAATGTTCTTCTTTTCCACTCTTTGTAGGACCTACTGACTGAAGCAAAACAGAGACTCAGCAAGGTGGTAAAAGATACAACCAGGTACCAAGTGCTACTGGATGGACTGGTTCTCCAGGTACCTTTATAAGCCAGAGCTACCATATGTGTCTACAGTTCTTACAAAAATTGATAAGATATTTTAGAGACTATTTCTGTTTGTCCTGTTTTCCCATTTTAGCTCTTATCCTGCCTGGGAGGATGGTAATGTCTGCTTGGGTGAGACTGCCAGGCTTACTAATGACTCTATAGTTTTACCTAGTCCTTGAAAACTCAAAGGTCAGATTTCCTTCAAACCTCAGCTTTAAAATTCCTTCAGTTTGCTTAACCACTAAAATATCTGCTTTAGCTATTGGGATTCAGACCCAACAATACTGTGTACATTTTAGTTGTTTGCTGCTCAGCTGTGAGTTCTTATATTTGTCCTCATCCTATTGATCTAAGAGAAGAATCTTAATTTTTTTTCTACCACCAGAACATTGAGTATGTCTGGTTTAAGAACACAGAATCTTTCCAAGTTCTCATAGTATGTATGCTATCTTTGGGGCAACTTGCATGGGGACATGTTTTTTCAAGCTAGTTGAAAAGAATTATAAAAATATTTTATTTTGCTATTCTTAAGTGAGTTTGCCTTTGGTATTAATTGCATCCACTATGTCTTCTAGGGTTTGTACCAGTTGTTGGAGCCCCGCATTATCGTTCGCTGCAGGAAACAGGATTTCCCCCTGGTAAAGGTAAGGAGCACAGACCTCAAAATGTGATGGGTAAAACGCATGCTCTAGTAAATGATAGTTCAGCTATACCATAGGAATGAGAGGAGTCTTCACATTGTAGATATATGCCTACTGTGTGTGTGTGTGCGCACGCGTTTTAATAAAAGGCAGGCAGGAATGAATACGAGTAGTCAGGTGGGAAGAGAGGGAAGGAATTAGCATTTATTTATTGAATTTTGTTGTTCATCTTGGTTGTTCTTGACTTGGGATGCTAACCTGGGTCCTTGCGATGTCTGGCCTGCGCTTTGGCCAGAGGCAATTGACCAAAGTACTGCTCCACCAGGGAGCATCTCGAGCTTCTTTTCTTAAAGAGAGTCAACTTGCCATCCGAGCTAACACCCTCTTCCCTTTCTGGGAACTGTATTAACACCCTAATCTGAAAATCAACAAATAAAACAGCACCTACTAGATTGGAGCAAAGTTAAGCAACACCATCTTTCTTTTTTTTCTTTTTTTAGGAGAGGTTCAGTAGACTGTAAGCGAGTAAGTAGGCAGGCAGGCAGGAAGAGAGAGGAGGAAGTACTTTATTTTGTTTTTATTCAGTTGTTCATACTGGTTGTTTCCCCCGGGACCCAGGACTCAAACCCAAGGTTATGTGGTCTGCTCCACTGGCGGTGATTAGCCTAACTGCTGCTCCACCAGGGCGGGTGGTAACAGCAGCATTATAAAGATGCAGACTACCCCCAGACTGGCTAGGCTTGGCTCTACCTAATATATCCCTCTACCTAAAGGAAGTGTGTACCAGAAAAGAGGCTGATTAGCAGTGAAAACACAGCTGCAGCTCCAGAGGCAAGTACTGAGGTTGGTCTCCCATGTCCTATCGAAGGGAGAAAAGGGGTGTCTGGTCTGAGGGCTGTGTGAACCCCATGGCAGATGCATAGGTGTTAGCAACAGACGGTGACCCAAGACAGGCCGGACTCCCCACTCTGCTTCTGTGACCTTGAGCTGCTCTCCAGGTTAAAAGTATTCTTCCACGTAGCTTGCTTTCAGGAAAGGATGTGAGTGCTTAGTCCCTTAGCAATTCTATTTCTTACTCTAAATTAATACATTATCATTTTTAAAATAATTTGCATTCTTGTTGTAGTTTGTCTCTCCAAATAACTCTCTCCTAGAAAGGAAACATGCCATCCAGAGAACACGGGATGCTCATTGCCCTCGTCTCCACTATAAATTAATAAATCGTGACTCTAGTTATAAGCTGTGTTAGTAACCTGGGTCCCTGTTTGTCTGACAGGCCTCAGTATGAGCCTTGTACTAGACAGAACTCGACAGAATGCAGACTGCACAGGGTGATCATGCTGTGGAGGCGGGGCTGAGACACAGCAGGCCTTTTCTGGATGACACCCTGATGTTGCTTGGTGCCAGGCAGGTTTTTTTCTTAAAACTAATACAGGGTCAGAGCCTTGTCAGTGGGTAGCTCTCTCCAAAGTGGTACTGAGATTTGAGGAGCAGGGAAAAGTTGGATATAAGCATAAATCTGTTCAAGTGATATTGTCAGAGAAAAAAAAAAAATTCCAAGAAAATGTTACTTACTTACATGATTACTGGAGTGTATACAATATTGTTGGGACTTTCTACTAATTATGGTTTATCACACTAATCGCCATATTATTTTTAAAACCTACTTCCTCTCTTCCTCAGCAAGTTCATCTCTTTTTTAAAAGCGTGCATGACATAAAATAAGTATTTTAAGTGTACAGTCTCATTAACTACATTCATTGTTTTGTGGCCATCGCCACATTCATCTCCGGAGCTAATCATCTTCCCAAACTGAAATTCTGAGCCTGTTAAACACAGACTCCCCGTCCCCCTCACCCCAGCCCCTGGCAACTGCCATTCTACTCCCTGTCTCTGAATTTAATTACTCAAGTACCTCATTTAAGTAGACACACACTGTTGGTCCGTTTGAGTCTGCCTTGTTTCACTTAGCGTGAGTCATCAGGGTCACCCAGGTTGCAGTTTGTGCCTGTTGGTTTTTCCATCCACCTGTGTGCACATACCTGGGCTGCTGCTGCCTTTCGCCCGCTGTGCATGAGCTGCTATGAAACGGTGTGCCAGAGACCTGTGAGTTTCTGCTTTCTCTTCTTTTGGAGACATACCCAGAGGTAGTCTTACTGGATCGCATGATCATTCTCTTCCATTTTTTGAGGAACGCCATACCATTTCCACAGCAGCTGTACCATTTACCAGCAATGCATCTGTTCTTCCACGTAAGATTAAATTAGGACTGTTCTTGATTGTATGGTTTGTTGCTCTTTTTTGATCCTCTCCATAGTTTGCAAAAAACTTATTACTGTTTTCTGTTTTTCCAGGCTGCAGTGCAGAAAGCTATCCCTATGTACAAAATTGCCACCAAAAAAGATGTTGATGTCCAAATTGATCAGGAGGCCTACTTGCCTGAGGACATGTAAGGAGTATTCCTGCTTTTTTCTTTTCTTTTTTTTTCAAGGAAAATACGGGCAGGAATGAAGGCTAAGTAGGCAGGCAGAAGGCTGAGGAGGGAGAAGCACTTATTTAGTTGTTCATCTTGATTGTTCCCCCTGACCCCAGGACACAAACTCAGATCCTTGAGATGTATGTGGACTGCGTCCAACCGCTACTCCTCCAGGACGCACCCAGTATTCCTGCTCTTAGCAGGAACATTCCTGCTTTTAAATTCTAGCTTCTCTCACTGGGAGAATGGGCTTTATACTCGGCCTTTAGTAAAGTGGGTTTTCTCAAGGGTAGAGGAGGTGCAGCAGTGTTTCCCTCGTTTGTTAACCAGCCTTTGTTAACATGAACATTCTCTTCTTGTGGTCACTCAGTTCATCCTACAGGGAGGTGGTGCTGATCCTGTATCCACAGCTTACTGCTGGGTCCAGATCTCTGTACTGGACACTGTATGATTAACTAGGTTCCTGCATGTGCCATGGTACCTCTGCTGACAGTGAGGAAACGACAGAACAGTTCTTCAGCATCCCTGATAAACTTGGTGCAGTTGAGACAGGCATTAGGAGCTCCTGACAGGGATGAACCAGGGGCATTTTCTCCATCGCACCTTCTGTGATTCTCCCTCGGTAAACCATTGAGTCAGGTGGAGGAGAGTCCCTAGGACACACCAACATAGCTGAAAGAGCACCAGATTTAGGGCCAAGGCCCTAAATCTGACTCCCACTTGGCCTTTGCAGAGAGATAAATTCTGTCACCTGTAAAATTAGATCAGTGCCTTTTGCTTTTAGTTTCCTAACAAGAAAAGAGCTAAGATAGTACGTATGTGAAAATGCTTTATAAACTAAGAAGGTGTGGAAAGAGTGAAAAAAGCTTTGCGCATTCTTGTCAGACTTTTGTAAGTTTGATTATCTGCTCTGCCATTTATTAGGTGGGTGGTCTTGGAGTAGTTAATCTCACTGAACCTTGCTTCCCTCATCTCTAAACTGGGATAATAGCACCCACCTCCCAGGATTCTTGGGCGTGTAAGTGAGGTGATGTCTGTACAGTAGTAACGTAATGCCTGATATGTGCTCAGGACCCGGTATGCCTAGTTACGCCCCTGCTGATCATTGTGTCGAATAAGCAGACAGGATGTAAAACATCTGTAAGTAACAGTTTGCAGTCAAGACCACTATTTCAGCACCTTGAAAAGTAATAAAGTACATATGCCAACTGTTATATAACATCCCCGGCAGGTTCTGAAGCATCAGCCCCATAATCAAATGTATCTGAATGGAAACAGGATTATTCACACTGTGATGGATAAATATAAAACGAGAGTACCAGACTCTATAGGTTATTGGGGGAAACCCTTGACTTTCCCTTTACTGAGCACCTGGCACACAGTAGATATTGTCACTCAGTGGTGGCCTCCCTTCTCTCTTCCCAAGGAGATGAAGTCATTGCACCCCCATGGAGTCAGGATTTCAGCAGGGAACCACCCATGTCCTTGTGAAGGATATTGTTCAGAGAAACCAAAGATGGATGAAACAAAGAAATGGGGGAAGAGAAGAAAATATACTTCTTTAAAATTTTCCGAGGAAAATTGGCAAAAACCTCCCTAGTCTTTGTCCTACCATAAGCCTGCTTTATTTAAAAAAAAATTTTGACAAAATAAAATTCTAATCTGCTGAGAAATGGGGAAACTATACATATGTGAAACATATCTATATATGAGTTTATTTTAATGTGTTCAGTAAAAGTTACTGCAATAAAAAATAATTTAAAAAAATAATTCTAATAGAATTTATCATAAGTGCTAGAAACTTTGAGGCAAAGATATACAAAAGTGAAATATGGCTAGAGGCAGAGCTTTCTGAGGGCAAGTGTGGCTCAGGGTTACAATGGAACTTGTTACCTGCTGACAATTCAGTCTGAGTGTCGCCTTACCCCACCCCCAGTAATTCAGATGAGGACTATTGATTTGCAAACTGGAACTTAAACCCTTCCCCTTTCAAGGGGGTTGGTTGGTAAGAATTAAATGAGGTGCTAAGACAGAATCAGGTTGCCACATAGCAGTCACTTGGTAGTGAAGCTTGTTGCCAACCTTAAATCCTCAGAACTTTTTAATGACTTCATGCTTATTGCTTACATTTATTAGCCCCTTTAGTATTTAGACACTCTGAGCAGCAAAAAGGCTTTCCCCCAAGGGTATAAAGTTAGTATGCCGTGTGTTTCTGTCTTGTCCTCAGATCTATACAAACTGTTATTTTCTGTGTTCTTTATAGAGCTGGTGGAGTTGAGCTCTATAACGGAGACCGTAGAATAAAGGTTTCCAATACCCTAGAAAGCCGGCTGGATCTCATTGCCCAGCAGGTGAGTGCAGGAGTACTTCTTGTCACTTGGTCTTTTACTTCGAAGTGGCACAGATAACGTGTCCATTCACTGGTCGTGGGATTTTGTCACGGTCCACAGTTTTTACATTTCCTTACAAGGGACAGGAATTAGGCCTTGAGTGGCATTTATTGAGGTGATACCCTTTATATACGGGAGGATTGGAGATCAGAAGAAGGGCTTTATTTGGGATTCTAATGTTTATATTTTACTACATGTAGAGATGCTGATCAAAGGCCTTTCTCCAGCAGGAATGATGGCAACTAACACAAATACATTTACTTTTTTTAAGGAAAGGTGCAGGCAGGAATGCAGGTGAGCAGAGGCAGGCCAGGCGGGAGAGAGAAGGAAGAAATACTTTCAGTTGTTCATGTTGATTGTTCACCACAGGCCCAGGACACGAACCTAGGATCTTGGGATCTTTGTAGATTGTGCTCTTGGAGGAAGGCAGCTGACCAAACCGCTGCTCCACCAGGGTGTACCATAAATACTTTTATTTTTGTAAAGCTCTTTACTCCATTTAGTTGTTCATCTTGGTTGTTCACTGCCAGGAATGTATGTGGACTGCACCCAACCCCTACTCCACCAGGGTGTACCTATTCATATGTTTTTCAAGAGATCACCATAGGACTGCTAGCAATTCAAATGTTACCTGATTTGCATAAATACACTCTAGGAAACAAGGCAGGAAAACTCCTTTGTCCCGGAAAGCCAGTCATTTGGTCTGGTGCAGCTGCTAACTTACCTTATAATAACTAAAGCACTTTGACCCTGAGCAGTGCCATAATCTTAGAATTCTTGCCCCGTGGAGTAGCCACCAGTCACAGATTCAGTTCCTTTATCTCACTGCCCACATTTCACATGTGAGGTAAGCGCATGCCACTCATGGCTACTGTGTTGGACAGCACAGCCTTAAACATCTGAGGTTAAATCCTGAGGATTTTCAGTAGTATTCGTGCCTCAACACAAATGTGCACTCACGGTTTTCTGCTCGACACAAGGTAGGCGCTCCATACCTGCTTGTTGCTAGAAAGCGTGTAGGAGCCCCGCGTGTTAGAGAGAGGTGGTTTGTTCGTGGAGCTCCTCTCTTCTCCCTGCATCGCAGTGTAACAGAAGCCTGGAGCAGTGACTACGTTTTTGGTTCGTGAAGTTTTTGTTGTTTGTCCCCTTTAAGCAGTCAGTCTTAGTCCCAAATTTACACTTTAAAGTTTCTCTCCAAAATTCTTCTACACGCTTCCAAGGAGGGCAGGGCAAGTCAGATGCACGGAACTTTGTGACTTCCTTCCATTCTTGTAGGGGTGAGTGACGGGTCAGGGTGTGCAGTTCTTTCCCAAGACGGTGCTCTTTTATTAAAGAGTTTGTTTCCTCACAGATGATGCCGGAAGTGCGGGGCGCCTTGTTCGGTGCAAATGCCAACAGGAAGTTCTTGGACTGAGGAGTTCGTTCAGCACCGCTCTGCTGCTGCGATAAGTTTCTGATATTCGAAGGAACGAGATGATCCGCGTAGCTTCCCCTTTGCTGTTCTAAGATTCTGTGTTTGTCCGTGGACGCGCCCTTGTAGCTAACACCTACGCCTAATTGTTAACATTTGGAGAAAGTGTCACTAGGATCAGGAAACCTACCTCTAGCTTATCAGAAAGTACCCTGACTTTCAGCTGGTTCCGCAGCATGAAGGCGAGGGGATCAGATGGGGGTTGCGTGAACCTCACCGAGTCGTCGGCTCTTTCTGATTCGTTATCCAGTCCAGAGGGTGGTGTGTGGTGTTCTCTGCAGCCTGCTCTTTAGGCCTCCCGTGCATGTGAGGCATGCAGTTCTTCCAGCAGTAGTGGCTTCACTGGCACTTGTTTGGGCCTAGATGTTTTCCTCATCTGTACATGTGATTTAAAAATCTAAGCCATGAACGTGCTTTATTTATTAAAACAAAAGTTTACGTGGATTTCATTGTCATTTATTATGTCAAGCACTGCCCACTTGTGGTTTGAGTGCTTAGGATGTTATCTACGAAGAGAGACATTTTCCAAACCCCATAGCACTTGCTGGTTGCCACTGATAGTACGTGACGCACCTTTTGTGTCCCCCGAAGCACTCGTTTTAACCAGACCCTCACCCAGAAGTGTCCCTTAATGGGCTTACACACATACCACACACACAGGTGTTACATTATCACCTGTCCTCTGAAGGATTTGACAGATTTATTGTGGAAATAGTTTATTAGCTTTGATGGGGTCAAGGAAAAAAAAAAAAACTAAGGCATTTGAGGGTGACGGATTACTTCTATTTAGCCTAACCCCTTCCACAGAGATCCTTTTCTTCCTCCCACTTCTCATTTTTCCCTCCGATGATTACTCAAAGGTCTTGGAGGTAAGTAAGCAGCAGAGCTGGAATTATAACTCAGGGCTGTCTTTAGAGCCTATATGCGTAATAGAGAGTAAGGCTACTAAGTTGACCATCTTTTCATTTAATAAGTTTTAGATGAGCTCTGGTGGGGGCTAATGTAATGCCAATCCTGGAGCAGGTGTTTTTTCTTAGGACTTGACCTTGGGGGTTGGGGAGGGGGGCTGTGAGATACTGAGAGAGCGATCTCATTTCTTTTCAGCAGCCTTTGGGTGAAGGGATGAGGTGAACGGAGAACTCTGTTAACAGCAAGTCAGCTCTTCAAGATGATGTGATTGTTAACAGAGTACCCCCGTGGCATTTTCCACCCTTGTAACTGGAAGAGTGATAGAGACCTGCTTCAGTGCTCATTTTAATTAGGGTTCTAAATGGACACAGAAAGGTGGGCGACAGACACTATTCATTGCAGCGTGTCTGCTTTCCCCACTCACTACGAGATGCAGTTTTAACCAGTCATCTTTATTTTCAGCAACGTTCTGTGCGCATTGGTCTGCATGAGCCTGTGCCCCGGAGGACTGGCTGCCCTGACTGCCCAGGCTGCGGCTTGGCCGCCCCATCCCTCAGCCCACGACTTGAAAGGATCTGCTTGCTTTCAGACTAGCTGTTCTTTGAGGGTTTTCACGGTCCCCTTGAACTCCTGGTCCTCCTCCTTTTCCCCCAAATCAGTGCTGAGACTAACCGTAAGTTATTTAATTCAGAACTAGCAAAACGAAATCTCACACTGACTCCAGTATACTGAGTGGGAGTGGGAGACAGAATGTAGAAACCGCCCCTCTGTTGTTAGTTTTAAGGTCCCGCAGTTAAGACACCCAAAGCAGGCACCGTTTCCACTGCTGGAAAGTAGGTGTTTAGGGGCATTGGGAAGGTCCGTGGACATTACAGCCTCCACGGAAATGGGTGCAGCTGTGAAGAGAAGAGGCCTCTACCCGGCGTGCTTACTAGAATCGGGTCGCTTCTTTCAAGACTGAGGTAGTGCTACAAGTTGGAGCACAAAGCAGAACACACAGGCCATCTTGCTCTTCTCCCCTGCGTAGGTACGTGGGGCCAGAGAGATGGCAGCAAATGAAGGGCTTGAACTCCAGCCGCACCTACGCAAAGCACTTCAGGACGCGCTCTCCAATACCGATGAAGTAGACGCCCTGGGCGATCCCGAAGAGCGGGGCTATGACGAGTGCCCGGCAGCCTGCTCCCTTCAGGAAGGCGGATGGGCCCTCCTGAATCCAGACTTTCCTGGGGACAAACGAGGCCCAGTGAGCTGGGCAGCGGGAGCACGCGACCAGTTCAGTGACTGCCTCTCTTCCAACACAGATGCACCTTTTCCTTGAGAGCCAGGTGTCACTTTCATTCAATGGCAAGATCCCAGGCGTGGGAACTATGCCACACCCATTGCATAAATGTAGTTTGGTTATTACTAAGCCATGGGGTCCAGGCCCTGGAAAATGGGTTAGACTGCAAGAAAGGTGCAGTAAGGAGAAGACAAGCTCCCAGGACAGAAGTGAGAAGGGACAGATTTCAACAAAATCCAGAGCCCAGTGCAGCACAGTGACAAACTTCACAAGTCGGTGTGGGACAGGCACGCGTGCACGGAGGGAGCTGTCCGAGCCCCCATCTCTAAGGGCAGGGGCTCTCACCTGGCACAGTCGATGATCCCACTGTAGCTGTCCTCACCCAGGCCTTTCTTGAGGGTTTGGATTCGAGTTTTCAAAACTAAGTCAACCAAAAGTTAGAATAAGTGAACATCATGCTTTTGGTGGCCTCTCAGTCTGACGCGGCTGGGCTTCTCGAGGCAGCATGCCAACAGCTGCCCTGCTTAGCCATCATGGGAGCTCAAAGAGCCTCCCCTCCCTGGGGCTCATTTATAAAGTGAAGGAATTAAACTACACAGTCCTTCAAGTTGCCAACACTATCGAAAGGCCTCCCTGGTGTGTCAGGAACAGAGAGTAAACAAGGGAGGCGCTGTGTCCCCCACCCCGCACCTCGCACTGCTGAGCTCCTGCCTTCACCCTCATTTCTTAGATATTAGCAATCCTTTATAGCTGACAACTCTACTGGGGGACAAAAAGCTAACAAACTTGACATCCAGAAGGTGAAGGATTTGTCAGTGGTAGACAAGAGTGCCCTTAGCCCACTTCCTGCTGAGGGTCTTTGGTGAATTTCTGCCAGTGACCACCACCACTTGTACCCCCGAGGTTTTCAGGGTAGAGTGGTGTCACGCCTGTCCTAAAAGTGCAGGATTACTGTTCATCCTATGGTCAGCCCACCAGATCCCTAATGTGTGAAGTCAACTCTCGAAGCCCATGTCCCCGGTGCACTTACCATCCAGTGGCGTCACTGTGACGGCAGCTATGGAGCCTGCAGTGCAGCCTGACACAAAGGAATGTGCGAAGGAAGCCTTCCCAGTCAGCTCATCGAAGCCAAGCTTGTTAAGGTTGGCAAACAGTGGGAAGTAGATGATGGAGAAGGGAATATCCCTGCAGGACAGGAAGGAGAAAAGCCGAGCTACGTGAACCGCTGGGCCCCACACAGTCGGCCTTTCCTGTGAGCCAAGACAAGCCACAATCTCAGCCCTTCCCTGTCACCCATAATAATGGAGGGCTGGAGCCTAAGAAGAAGGATGGATTTGCCATCCTCCCTCCCAGCTCTGTCCAGCACCTGCCTGTAGGAGCTACATGGAGATTCAGAGATTGGGTATGTGTTCCGTAGAAGGGGGCAGGCAGGTGACTGGTGAAGAGTAGCTGAGTTGAGTGGACAGGTGAGTGGCAGGCCATGTTCATTTATCTGTTGCCCAGGGGAAAGAAGAAAATGATCCCCTGGCCTGGGATGCTTCTCATCTGCTTTAAGGATTTGGGCCAAGTGGCAAAGTAAAATGAGAGGTCAATCTACTCATTTACTTATAAGTGACTGGCAATCCTTAGTAGACAGAGCATTCTTGGTGCCTTTGGGCCACCCAGTACTCGTGAGGGCCTGGTCAGAGGGGAGGGACTAAAAGTCTCTCAGGTGCCTGTTCTGTACAAGCCAACCTTGTCATCTGGACAGTTTGAAGCTTGGAGCTAGTCTGCTGTCCTGGTTTGAATGTTCTAGGAAGGCAGGCAGCAAACCCACTGGCCCTCCATCCCCCTCCCTGTTGACAAGGCCCATGTCCCAAGATCAGAAGGAGAGCTCACCTGAGGAGAGTGGCCCCCAGACCCTTGTAGAGCCCAGCCAGGCCCTGAGTGTGAAGCAGCTCCCAGGCAATGAGGGTGGCAGATGGGCGCTTGTGGGTGGAAGCTGAGGCCGACCCCTGATGATGGATTGCTGAAGAGAAAGGACAGACTCCTTGTTACCATCCAGGTCCCAACAGCCACCGCAAACACTCAGCAAGAGAATGGCTCCCAGTTTCTACCCCTGGGACAGAATTTGACAAGAATTCTGAGGATTGTCCTAATTTTAGAACATTCATTTGTAGCTCCAAGAAAATCTTTCTAAGTGTATTTTCCACCGAGTTATTCCTGCTGTGTGTCTCAAGAGCACAATCATTGCCTGTCTGTGTCGTTATCGGGAGAGGAAGCTATAGTAGCACCCACCCTCCCTTCCATTCCTTATCCGTCTCATAAAATTGGGGTTTTTGTTTTGTTTTAAAGGGAAGGTACAGGCAGAAATAAAAGCAAGGATGCAGGTAGGAAGGAAGAGAGAGGAGGAGGAAGCATTTTATTTTATTTTATTTAGTTGTTCCTCGTGGTTCCCCTCACCTACCCCCCAAGCCCCAAGTCTTAATCCGGGTCCTTAGGATATGTGTGGTCTGTGCCAGCCAGAGGCGGTAGGTGTATCCACCAGACCACCAGGCACATCTAAAAACGTTTTTGATCTGTTTCCATCTCTACATCATCTTTGAACCAGTTTACATTACTCCATCCTTTTACACATCAGGACAAAGGAATCCCATAGATCTTCTGCCTGAGGTGCAAAGCAGCACATTTTTCATTTGTGCAAAAACTCTCCCTTTCAGACTTCAGCAGTACCTCTTCCTTTTGTGTTCCAAGATTAGGGGGACATGTCTGTTATAGCCCCCGCCATCTTAGGAAGTTCAGTTCTTTAAATGTGTACCCATTTATTTGAATAAAACAGAGCCCATAATTTGATGAGTTAAACATCTAAATAGAATGGAATCTTTTCCCCCCTGAACATATTCGATACAAGCATTTCCAATGTGTGTGGATCCCATTAATGACCATAGGATTCAATGCACTGAAACCGTGATTTTTTTTTTTTTTTGAAGGTACAGGCAGAAGGAAGAAAGAGGAAGAAGACATTTCATATTTATATAGTTCATCTTGGTTGTTCCCCTTGGCCCTGGGTCTTGAACCCAGGTCCTTGGGATGTGTGTGAACTGTGCCTGGTAGATTGATCCACTAAGCCACCAGGATGTACCTATTTTGTTTCTTAGTTGTCTGTGTTTGAGAAACTAAATTATACAAGACTTGCTAAAGGGAAGTTAGTTGTGTTTCAGTTTTGCTTGACACCCAGCAGGGCGACATTTTCTATTAAGAAGCTAGAACCTGCAGTTTTCTCATGGGGACCTCGGTGCAGGCCTCACTTAGCTCTGAGAAGGTAGTTGAGCAATGAACATCATTTCACCCAGTGTCTGCTGTATATAATTAATCTAGTCACCTATTTTCACTTCTTTTTCAAAACTTCACATCCAGATTGAAAGAGGAAACATTACAAAATGCTTATTCTTTGCAGATCGAAACACAGGTGGCTGAACTTTTAAGTCTTTCTGCAGTTTCAGGCTGGTTGGATCCAAACTAGAAATCAGGTTGCATTCTAGCAGAGCACATGTGCACAGCTGGCTTGAGGGGAAGAAGGGCACCCGCATTTATCAAGACATTGCCAGATGCTTTAGGCACATGACAGGTTGGTGTGTTTAATCGGACACGTGAGAAGCCCTCGATCCTTCACCCCACCAGGGCTGGCCTCCTGCCGCTGGCCGGCCAGCCCTCGCTCCACCTGGATCACTCTACGTTTTTGAGGGGATCAGGATTTAAGAAAGGGCCAGACTTCTCTTCCAGAGGAAGCTGAAAGAATATGACTTTCTCTTCTCCCTTTTTGTGCCTGCTTCTATAACATAGCAAAATATAGCATAATTTAGCTCCGACTGACTGAACTGTTTGTGAGCAGGTGTAAACATTTCTTAAAATCCTCAGAAAATCAAGCCTAAATGTCAAGCACTAGGATAGGTACTAGGGTGAGCATTTCTATCCCTCCTCAGTCAAGATTCTCATTCTGGTATTTCTTCTAGAGCTGGTATTTGTTCTAGAGCTGGCAGTGCTAATCTCTACTGTGGTAAATATAAAATAAATACTTATATTGACCTAGAAAACTGATGAGCTCCTCTGTCTAGCAAGTGAGTGCAGAATGTAAAGAAGTCTATTCTGATAACAGCTTCTAGGGTCCCGGGGGAAGTTGAAATAGGCCTCACCCAAGCGCCCTGCGTCCTGCAGCTGAATCTTGAGCATCTCCATGGGACAGGTCACCACCACCTGACACATTCCCGCTCCACATCCGGCCAGCATCTCCATCTTCAGATTCTGCTGCGTCCTGTGGGAGCAGGACCAGAGCCCCTTCGGTGGCCAGCCCCGCTGGCCCGCCTTTGCTAGTAGGGACTCTGCAAGCATGGTGTTTAGTCTTGTGCCCACTGGCCGCCACTCACCCAGCTGAGGAAAGAACCACCTAGGGCTCAGCCTCTTTAAAGACTGAAAACAAGCTGGGAGGGAGGCATCTGCGGGCAGAGAAGTTGATAATGGGAATTAGCCATTGCAGGAACGTGACTGTCCCGATCGTTTAAGCACTGTCCCCAGGGCAGTGGGAGGCACAAGCAGGACTTCAGGAGGACCCTGGTGGCCTCAGCCTGCAGCTGGGATATAGACCCAGATGTGCAACTTGGGGGCAGGTGGGACAACCAAAGCAAACATGTAAAAGTGCTTCTTGGTAAAAATAATTTCTTTTCTATAAAGAAAATGGCAAAATGAGGGGTTGATGTAAAAAATTAATCAGCCTGAAAACAGACACCAATCCACAGACCAGAAAAGAGAGCCCAGAAGTAAACACAAGCATAGAGTCAATATTTGACAATATTTGACAAGGGAGCTAAGATGCTCAGTAGAGAAAAGGCAGTCTCTTCAGTAAATGGTGCTGGATCTTCAAAGGTAACAGAATGAGTCTAGACTCTTACACTGCTCAATAAAAATGAACTCAAAATAAAAAATGGATTAATGACTTAAATGTAGGATCTAAAGTCATAAAACAATAATAAAACAAAAAGCTCCTTGCAAGGGTATCTAAAGCACAAGCAACAAAAGCAAAAAATAAACAAGTGGGACTACATCAGACTAAAGAGCTTCTTCTGCGCAAGAGAACAAAACCAGAAGGCACTCAGGGAGCGCACCCTGGGAGAGTAGTGGTTTGGTCAGCCACCTTAGACCAGTGCAGTCCACCTACGTCCCACGGACCCAGGTTCGTGTTCTGACACGGGGATGAGGAGTGGGGAGGGGGTTAAACAAGAAATACAACTAAATAAATGCTTTTTCTTCATCTCCCTGCCTGCCTGTCTGCTCACTGTCATTCTGCCTGCAACTTTCCTTTTTAAAAAAAAGAAAAAAGGTCACACATGGAATGGGAGAAATTAGCAAATTATCTGTCTGATAAGGGGGAATGTTATATA
This sequence comes from Solenodon paradoxus, assembly GCA_004363575.1. Taxonomy (NCBI): domain Eukaryota; kingdom Metazoa; phylum Chordata; class Mammalia; order Eulipotyphla; family Solenodontidae; genus Solenodon; species Solenodon paradoxus. The sequence continues at coordinate 275,842 of RJWH01001160.1, read as the reverse complement.
TATATATATATATATATATATATATATATATATATATAATGCATACAATAAATAATTTAAAAAAAGAAAAGAACTATAATCCAGTTTAAAAATGGGCAAAATACATGAATAAACATTTTTCAAAAAAATACTCAAAACACTCAAAAAGCCAAGAGGCAGAGGAAATCATTTTCCTCACTATTACAGGGAGATGCTAATCAAAATCAAAATGAGCTATCACCTCATACCAGTTAGGATGGCTGTTATCAGAAGAGAGCAAGTGTTAGTGAAGATGTAGAGAAAAGGAGACCAGTGTTGGCTGCCATGTAAATTGGTGCGGCCTCCATGGAGGTTCCTGAAACATTAAAAACGAAACTACCATATGACCCAGCAACTCCACTTCTGGGTAGATATCCATGGAAAGTGAAAATGCTATGTCAAAGAGATATATGCTTCTCTGTGTTCATTGCATCACTATGATACTCAAGACATGGAAATGATATTTGTGCCAATGGGCAGATGAATAAGAAATGTGTGTGTGCGCATGTGCACGCATGCATATATACGATGGAATATTATTTGGCCATCAGTAAGGAAATCTTGCCATTATAATGACATGGATGATTTTTTTCTGAGTAAAGGTGCAGGCAGGAAGAGAGAGGAAAAAGAAACATTTATTTATTTTTAGCTGTTTTTCTTGGTTCTCCCCAGTACCAGGTCTTGAACCTGGTCTTTGGATGTATGTGAACTACATCTGGTGGTCATAGGCCTCCAGGGCATGTCAACATGGATGAACTTTGAGGGCATTACGCTAAGTGAAAGAAGTGAGAGAAAGACAAATACTGTATGATCTCACTTACGTGTAAAATCTAAAAAACCCAAAGTTACAGAAAAAGATACTAGAGGTTGATGAAGGGGATCAAAAGTACAAACTTCCAGTTATAAGGTAAAAAGTTACTAAAGCACCCCAACGTTCATAGCAGCGCAGTTCACAATAACTAAAACATGGAAGTAACCTCAAAGCGCATCGACAGATGACTGATGAAGCTGTAGTCTCTACTCAACGGAATTCAACGTAGCTATTAAAAAGGACTAAATCTTTCCCTTCACAACAACCCAGACAGACCCGCAGGGAATCACGTTACGTGAAGTAAGTCAAAGAAAATGAGAAGTACAGGATGATTTCGCTTCTACGTGGAATATAAAGAAACAAAACAAATGAACAGACGAACCCCAGCAGAATTCACAGGACACAAGACAGTGTCCACTGGGGGTAGGAGGGGAGGGAAGGAAGGAGGGAGGAAGACGGTGGTGAAGGGCACAGGAACCCTGAGGGGTGTGGTGTGAGAGACACAAACTGAGGTGTGATTTCAATATCCTCAAATGCATGTAGAATGTAAACAAAAGAAATAATAAAATTCTTTTTAAAAGTTACTAGAGATGACAGGTGCAACATGATGACTACAATTTTGCTATTATGCAGTACACCTTACATTTATATAGTGGTTCTATGTCAATTATATCTCAGTAAAAATAATCAGCCAGTTGATACACGTCTATATGTGTATATACATATATATATATATATATATATTCTATAGAGTCAGTCAATCTAGAATTTCCAAATTGCCAAACACACTAACCCTCAGCCATTTGTGTGCACAGTAAACTGAGGCACATTTGCAATCCTCTCCCTGCCTCCTCCCGGAAAAGCCACAGACCCACAGTGGAGGGAGGGTTCCATACCCGTCTTTCATTAGCAGCTGCCGGAAGAAGTCATTGGCTGCCAGCTTGATGGCCTTCTCTGGGGTGACCAAGGTCAGGTTCACTGCAGCCCCTGCAAACAATAGGGAAGCGAGGAGTTCGGGCATCTCAGACATTTGCCGCTCACCTGGACACCACTCTCAGCCCCAGCCAGGTAAGGTTCTGAGAGTAAAGGGGGCCCCAGGGTATGGGGGGGCGGTATCGAGTGGAGTTCTCTGCCTGTTTTGAAACATAATTTCTCCTCCCATCACATCTATTTTATGTGTGTGTTTCCTTTCTGGGCTCAGGGGTAGGTGCTGCTGTTAGAAAGGATTTGTGTCTTTGCTCATGCTGCCCATCTCTGATAAGTGAGCTGCTCCCCAAATTAATTTCCAAGAATAAGATCCTGGGGACAGGGACTGGTGACTTGCAGCCCAATTCCCCTGGCAGCTGTGGGCACAGAGTTTTCACCCCATTTCGCATGGTACTAGCATGTCAACTTCTGTCGACACCAGATCTTTATCTGTTTTCCAAGGCAGAACCATGTTTGTGGCACCCTGAATGGGGACGCTGCAGGGCACGCCGCAGGGAACAGCACTCATTTGTGACAGGGAACAACCACCCAGTAACTCCCTTCTAGGATCTCAAACTCTTTCTACTCTGCCCTTCAGCCTCAACTCCTCTGCCCCAGGCAGATCGACACCCCCAGCTGGGAGGGAGCCGGGTGCACTTGCTTCTAGCATCACAGGTGAAGCACAGCAGTGCCTGGATGAACCCAGGGCTCTTTCCAGCTCCCTAGTGTGCTGCCCCGCAGAGCTCGCTCACGGGGAACCATATCTGTATCGCCATCAAAAAGCATGAAGATGCATGATAGGCAATTGTGGTCAAGGACACCGCCACCCCTCTGTCTCCATGTGGCTAGAGACCAGCCTCCCACAGCCATGGCTGAGAAGCTCACCTCGGTACATGCCCAGGATGCCCTCTGCCCGTGCAGTCTTCATCAGGCAGTCTCTCCTAGAGAGGATAAGGGTGGTTCAGAGGGTGTGTGTGTGTGTGTGTGTGTGTGTGTGTGTGCGCGCGCGCGCGCGCACGTGTTGGGGTGGGACAGAGGATGACAACCAAGATGAACAACTAAATAAATAAAATACTTCCTCCTCTCTGCCTGCATTCCTGCCTACTCACCTTTATTTCTACCTGCGCCTTTAGAAATAAATAAACTCCGAAAAGAGAAGGAGGCCCCAAATCCCTCCTCTGGGTGTGCCCCTCCCCACCAGCCACCCCCTACTCGCCAACACCTACATTCCTTTGTAGACACCTTTTCCTTGCTGGTTCTGCAGCCGAGTCTTGGCCAGGTCAATCGGAAACACACAGGTCACCCCCACGAGCCCCGCCACGCCTCCATTGATGAGTTTCGCTGTGATACTAGGTCACGAGAAGGAGGGAGGCACAGAGTGAGGGGGAGGACAGAGAGACCCGGGACTGAGTGTGGACACAGAGGAACCAAGCAGAGAAAGCACAGGATGGGGTGGCTCCAGGGACCTCATCTCCAGTGTCCAGACCACTCTTCTCAGCAGATCCCCCACCCCAGCAGCCCCATAACCACCAGGTGCCCCCTCTCTAGGCCTAGTTCTGGAGGCGGGTGAGGGTTTGAGGGGTGCCCTAACCAGGGCTGAGACATCTAGTCCTAACCCCACAGGGATTCATCCTTACAGCTAGGGGGCTGCAAGTGCTTCTGGGAAGGAGGCCCCTGGGGCCCCACTGGGGTGCAGAATGTTCTGAGTTACAGCTCAGCTCCCTTCTGAGCTGCCACCAAATGTCTGTTTGCTAGCTTGTCCCACCCTCGAAGATGCGTGTGGAAAAGTTTTCAAACAAACTACAATTATTTCAGGCTTAAAGTCAAGTAGACCTGAACTGGAATCCTGGTTGGGCTGTTTACCTTCCCTGGGCCTGTTTTCTCTTCCGTAATAAAGCTTCAGGAGGTTGTGTGAAGATTAAATAAGGAGTGCATTTGGCAAATGGTAGCTTCTAATATAATAAAAGAACACACATTTCTGACAAGGAGGGCTTCGAGATGACTAGGGTTAAAGGAGTCAGGTTATCTGATTTCAGCCAAAAGTAAAGGTACGCTTGGCCTAATGTGGGCCCCCTTCTTCTAGCTGAGGAGTTTAGGGGGACTGAAAACAGAAAATAAGGGTTTCTCAAACTTCTTGGAAACCGGTAAACGTTTCTTATCTTTCAGACAGGAGGCAGCTGTGAGCAAAATATTCGGGTGTAGATTATCTGGAAATGAAGAGTAAGAGGAGATAATCCATGTTCTCACCACTGACCCTTAATAATCAGCAAGCAGGAAACTTCGTGACAACAAATAGAACTGCAGCATGAATGTCGTCTGAGAAAATGCAGTTCAATTTACCAGTTATATTTAACAAGCTTATACGTATGTAAATATCTGTGTATATACATATACATATGTGTATAGATAGATGTTTTGTGGACTTTTCTTTTTTAATACATTGCGGGTAAAAAAGCTTTTGCTGGCTCCTCCCGGGACCCAAGACTCAGCTTACACTTAAGAATCTGGAAGAGAAGCTGAATGATGTGTTGTCACTGTGAGTGAGACTGAGCAAGAAACAGTCCTACCCAGTATCTTATCTTGAGCCCTGGTCCACGGAAAATCACTGTACTAAATATAAGGTCTCGGCAACAGCCCCCAGAAAGCTGGAACCCACATCCCGGATATCAGACCCCAAACTGCCTGGGAAGGACAATACAAGGACTTTCCAAGTTGTCAGAAAATACGGAAAGCTCTATTTTCCAAAGGATGCATGCAAATAGGCCCACTTATTTGAAAAGCTGAAAAATATCCTGCCCCCAACAACAGGTGAAAAACTGAGAAAGCCTCTGTTTCCCAGAGCCACAGGCCTGTGAGCCCCTGGGAAACTCTTAACACCATGTCTCCCAGCTACGTGAGAAACTGGGGCGTTTCCTGTATCCCACCCACCTGCCATCTTCACCCAGCCTTACTTAAACCCACTCTCTGCCTATTCAAGGACGACTCACCTTCTGGGGCCTGACCCTCTCCTCCCCTGGAGAGTAAATAAATCTTTCTATCATCTGCTCACTCGGGGAATTCTTCCACCCCTGTGCAATGGCCATCCACCTACAAGTCCACCTCCCAGTCACCCCAGCAACTCTTCCCCCAAACCCGGCCTGGAGGCGACAGGCTCTCTCAGCCAGCATGTACCTCAAATTCTGGCTGGACATTCTGCAGGCAGCAAGGACTGCTGTCGCGGTCGCTCCTCAGGGGAGGTCGCTGTCTGGGCTGCAGTGGTGTCTCTATCCTTGGCTTGGGTTCACGTGGCCTGGTTGGGGGCGGGGAGGGGTGGGTTCTCAGTGGGGTTCGGGCCACCTTCCTGGGAAGACATTCCCGGGTTGCAGTTTCCCTATAAAATGTTAGAACCACACTCATGTGCATGAAATCATGGGCGCATGGCATGAGAAACCACGCGTGGACGGGACATTATTAATGCTAGGGTAATCATATGTCCCAGTCTGACCAGGATTGTCCCAGTTTTGCAAGTTTGTCCTGGCATCCTGCCCTCTTTGAAATTCTGGTCCAGTTTCCATCACAGTTTGCTAAAACTTAATTTGGGCAAATACACACCCAACAAACTAACTCCAGAGGTGCAGGTTTTCCCAGCAGGGATGTTACGTCTCCACTCTTGTGCCTGAAACACCCCCAGGCTGCACCAGCCTGAACTCCCCGCCATAGCCACACCTGGTAATACTCCCACTGGTCCAGTTTCTAAAAACAATGGCAAGTCTAATGAATGCATCAGTGCTGCCAGCTTGCTCCACTCCCTTCCCTTACTGGACCTTTCCGAATGGGGACTGAGGTCAGCAGGAAGGGGGAATAGAGACGGATGATGGGCTCAACTAAGGCTCAGAGAGAGGAGTCTGGGGGCATTTTGAGGAACAGTATCGGGGCAGTGATGAGGGAGCTGATGGGGTAAGACAGAGGGATTTTAAGGAGTTGCTATGGATTAGGAACCCCTCTAGTCTCCGAGAAATACAGTAAGATAATTGAGATGTTCTGAATTTCTTTTTGGAGGGAGTGGTGGAAGCTGTGGTAAGAAGTGGGTAGAATATAGATGTATGTTGAGACAAGGCCAACAAGGTTTCCTGAGGGACCATATGTGAGAAAGAAAAGGAATAGTCAGGGGACACCAGAAACTTTGCTCTCAGAAACATGAAGGATGTCATTATAACTGGCGTTTGGACCGGAAATATGTAAAACTCGAATCTGTTGGAGAAACAGGACACTGGTCTGTAGAGAAACAGAAAAGCGAAGCCAGCACATCTAGAGGAGAAGCCAAAGATGGAGATATCCTGTCCTTGGACTACGAGAGACACTCAACTGTCCTGTCAGTAAGTTGGGTCATTATTATTTAACTTACTGGAAGCAGATTCTGATATTCCCAGCCAATATCAGCAAAGGGAGGAGTTACAAATTACAGACCCCTGAGAATAGATCGGCTGTGAGAAAATTAGACCACAGGCTGGGAAGCCTCCCTCCCGGGCTGGGAATCTGATGGTTCTTTCATAGTGTTCTCCACCATCCACCATCCACCATCCACCATCCCTCACCCATTGTCCTTCATCCACGAGCCATCAGTCACCATCCATAAACCACCAACCTCATCCATCATCCATCACCCATCATCCATCATCCCTCAGCATCCCATCCTTTTGTTTTCCCTCCTGGCCTAGATTTTAAACCCAGGTCCTCAGGCTTTATATGGTCTGCACTTTAGTGGTCTCAGCCACCCGGGACACAAGGGTCCACTCATCCGTCATCACTGGAGGTTAAGCCATGTGCCTCCAAAGCAGAAATATTAAAGAACTTGGTGGCAAAATGTCAGGAAATTAAAAAGTCTTGGCTGTTCTCTAAGACATTCAATAAATTGCTATAAAAGACATGCTGTAATTCCAAGTTACTGCCCGAAAAATTAATAGGAAATAACAGGACAAAGAGGAAGCCCTTTGTCTGGATGAAGCCAGAGAGTCAAATAATCGAGACACCTGTAGACTCATAGAGAAGGAGTGACAAGACAGTTCTGATGCAGTTTGAAACCCTAATTACACAGTGATTTACTTCATTCTTAATTTGGACACCAAAGGGATATAAGCCAATGAGCTGATTTAGCAAGTCAGAGTTAATTTTTTTAACCTGGTAACCAGAAAGTCCACAGCTAAAAAACACATTTAAAATATACTAACAACACCTACCCTCAAGCTCTATTTAAGACCAATTGAGTAGCCAAGACGGTAAGTGCTTCAAGGGTTCCGAGAGGTGTTGGCTTGGGAGAGAAGCTGGAAGCAGCCTTGAAGAATAAGGGCCGGTTTCCAAGGAGATGAAGGGGAGGGCAGCCTGGATGTTAGCACCTGTGGACAAGAGTTGGCCAAGTGCAGAGGGCGGAGAGCAGGGCACACCCGCTGGGCTGATGGAGAAGTACTGCAGACAGGCAGAGGTCTGACACCTGAGGGGCTGAGGAAGGAGAAAGGTAAGTTAGGAGAGGATGCTGGCTGCCTGCAGGAAGGGAGAGGCACAGGACAGAAGCAAGGTCTCCTCAGCACCAGGGACCTGCGGGGAGGGCGCCGACACTGTCTGCGGCGACCTACTCAGGTGGTCCTTCCAATCCTCAGGTGCTTTCCCAGGCTCCTGCCCCTTTTCTGTACCTACCACTGCAGGTTCTATCTTGCCAACAAAAGGGTAGTGCAGACCCTGCCGCAGTCTGGAAGCAGCGCCCACCAGGCCTCAGATACTGGTGGACCCCCGATCCCCAGCCCTGCCCTTCCAAGGTCCTGAACCACATCAGCCAGACCTCAGGAGCCACAGCCCCCTGCACTGCCTCAACCCAGACCCAGAGAGCCGAAAACATGCAACTGGGGCGCTGGAGAGCTGCGATGGGTGCTCTCCAGTCCCCTAACCCCAGCTACAGGGAGCTGTCAATACCTCTTGGTACAGCGAAGCACACAGGGTGGCCTGTGAACTGACCCGGGCTGAAGAGCTACAGGAGAGAGATTTCCGTCCCACCACCCACGGGAAGCTCCAGTCTCTGCACACAGCGCCTGGTTACGCGTGGGCCTCCCTGGGCTGGAGCTGCAAGGCCTGCAAGCGCCAGCAGAAACGCATCAGCGGCCCCACGCCCTGAAGTCAGGGGACTGGCACCATTCGCATGGCATCACCATACAGGAAGAAATCTAAATCAAAGGAAAGCCGGAGTGCTAAATTCCAGGCAGAGAAGAAAGTCATGCCAAAACCTAAGTCACTCAAGAAAACACAAATGGCCCCAAACAGGTACATCGTGGTGGAGCAGCGATCAGAACAATTTCCTCCGGAGGACCCACGCCACATACCCCTGGATTCAAGTCTGGAGTGGGGAGTGTGAACAACTAAATGGAAATGGAATGGAATGCTCTTCCTCCTCTCTGCCTGCCTACTCACTTTTGTTCCTGCCTGCACTTTTTCTTTTATTTTTTTGCTAAAAAAGACAATCATTTATTACTGATCATGAATGTAAGTGTGTAGTTCTGAGTCCAACATCTCTTAACACATGGGAAAGTTTCATAAAATTTAGCCTTTATCCCATGAGCAGTTCTGACTCTATAAATGCTATTTATTCATATTATTGCCTCCTTATCTTTGTCTAGGGCTTTTATCCTCCATTTTTATTTTTTATTTAATTTAAATTTTTTTATTGCAGTAACTTTGATTTTACACATTAAAATAAACTCACAAGTAGTTTCCCCATACCTATTCCTAAAATATATGTCAACACACCCTGCCCTCCACCAAATCACCACGTGTTCTTCACCACTGTCCAGTGGGCTCCGCCACCCCTTGGCCCCCTCCTACTCCCTATCAGTCACCTCAGTTCTACATGTGTTGACATAAATCTGAGGAATGGGGAAACTGCACATATGAGTGTATTTTCACGTGTAGAGTAAAAGTCACTGCAACAAAGGAAACAAAAAAGACACCCTTTTTCCTTTATCACTTGGAAAACCCCAAGGATTTCAGGAGTTCTGTGCTGGAAAGGGGGTAAAGTCAATATATATGTATATTAGAGACCACGGCACTGTGGAGGTTCTTATTAGAAAGACACACAGGAAATCAGACCAGTAAGGACACGCCAAGGGTAGCAGGCTTGAGCCACTGCAGTTGGGGTGACAGAGATGCCTCAGAACCTGCAGAAGGAACCCTGGTCTTAGGCCGCTGCCAACAGCGCATGAGAACACATCTCTCGCTTTAAGGGTTAAAAAAACAAAATCCACCTAATGAACTTAGGGATCTAATGGGCTTTATTCAATAATTCACAAATGTGAGGGTCCCAATTAGCAAAAAAAAAAAAAAAAAGGGCCCTTAAGTTGTACAAACCAGAAGGCGGTCTAGTCAAGAGGGAGAGAGGGAGGGACAAGGTTATTATAAAGGTCATTTTAGGCAAAATCACTTTCCTGCAGAGGAGGCTGTTGCGGGGGGGTTGGGGTGTTTCTTAAAAAAAAAAAAGTAAATGACTCACTCAAAAAAGTGCCAGAAGAACTGAATAGACATATATCTAAATAAGACATGGATGGCCTGCATATACCTAACAAAACGTTCTACATCACTCATCATCAGAGAGATACCAATAAACCCCACAACAAGAAACCACCAGTGAGAATGGCCTGTATCAAAAATACTAGAAGCAGTAAGTGTTGGGGGGTGTTGAGTAATAGGAGGCCCCCTACACTGTTGGTGGGAATACAAGTTGGTGGAATGTAAGTTAGAGCAACTTTTCTGGAAAACAGTGTGGCGATTCCTCAGACAAATAAAGACAGATCTACCATTTGATCCAGCAATCCCACTCCTGAGCATATACCCAGAGGACACAAGATCTCTAATCAGAAAATAAAGTATCTGTGCCCCCATGTTCACAGCAGCACAGTTCACAGCAGCCAAGACATGGAAACAGCCTACATGCCTGTCAGCAGACGACTGCAGAGTGAAGCTGTGGTCTATGTTCTCTGGAATTCTACGCAACTGTGGAAAAAAGAAAAAAAGAAACTGTGCCCTTTGCAACAATCTGAATGGAACTGGAGGGGATCATAAGGAAAATATGTAGGAAAAAAAAGGGAAGTATAGGATGATTACCCTCATATATGGAACATAATGAAATGAAACAAATAAACAGATAATTCCCAGCAAAATTCACAGGACACAAGACAGTGGCTACCAGATGGCTGGGAGGGGAGAGGGGAGGAAGGAGGGACAAGGTGGGGTGAAGGACACTGGGACTCTGGTGGCGGGTGTGCTGTGAACTACAGGCTGAGATGCAATTTCTGCATCCTAAAATGAATACAGCATTGTGAGCAAATGAAATAATAAATGCTACTACTAAAAATAAAAAGATGTAGTGTAGTCGACAGAAGTTGGGGGTGTTGGAAAGAAGGCAGAGGGTCAGGGCACAGCCGTCCCACTCTCCTTCTATCGACAGCCTCCCTCCCCACCTCAGCCTCAGAACTAATCTGTGACCAACCTGCCTGCTTCCCTAGGAGACAGCTAGTTCAGATACTTAGGCAGTATTCATTCTTTTTTTGATAATAATAAAGATTTGTTCTATTAAAGTAGAGCGGGAAAATAGAAAATTCGAAAAGCACAGGAAAGTGTAAAGTTATTCTTCATACATTATCTCTCAGGATTATATCTGAACAAGCCTAGTTACATCTACTTAGAGAAATGATTAAGGAGGTGGTGAGCTGCAGAGACCAGAGCCAGCTGGGGGTCTCTGAGAGTCTCAGATGATGCCACTTTTCCTTCTTCCCCCTTAAAACCTTCTATTCCTGGGGTGCACACTGGTGGCTCAGGCACTAAGCTGGTGGCTGAGGCGTGGACCATGTAAGCCCAAGGGGCAGGTGTAACACTCAATAAACAGATAAATAAAAGTGCTTCCTTTTCCTCTTCTTCCTTCCAAATGCTTCTTCCTCTTCTCCCTTCCCTCTTCTCTTTAAGAAACAAATCAAGGTGCGCCGTGGTGAAGTAGTGGTTTGTTCAACTGCCTCCAGCCTAAGAGGCGTCCACATACATCCAAGGACCAGGGTTTGCACTGCAGGCCGGGGAGAACACCAAGATATACAGCTAAATGAAAATAAATAAAGCGCTACTTTCTCCTTTCTCCTCCTGCCTGCCTGCCTACTTGCCTTCATTCCTTCCTGCACCTATTCTTAAAAAAAAACTTCTGTGACTTCTGTGACTTCTCGGCTCTCCCAAGCAGCAACTCAGCCGCCTCAGCCTGTGACAGGTGTCCCTTGGTTAATGGAAACCACAGAATCCTGCCTAGGGTCCTGCCTGCCTCCTTTCCACATACTCCTTCAGAGCAAGCCTGCCTCTCTTGGGCTCCAGTCATTGTCACTTGCTGGCGACCCCAGGTGTCTGTCAGGCTGTCTGCCCTGAGCATCAGATCACCATCTTAAAGTGACTTCAGACCATTCCCACTGGCCATTCCCAGTCATATCCAACACTCTTGAGTCGCACCTGTGTCCATCCCCTTGCTCTGCCTGGTTCCCTGCTGTGATGACGACAGCACTGCCAGCCCTTCAACGATCCAGGCCAAGTCTGCCCACTGGCCTTGATGTGTCTGTCCATCCCTCCCCTCTTTGTCTCCACAGCTAATCAGCCATCACGTTGTCAATTCTCCTGAAGTCAGGGCCTCTCAACAGTTCTGTGTTGCTCAGTGGCACGAACTGAAACCAGTTGTTTAGGAAACTTTATGGCAACTTAAAGGGGCACTTTCATGGTTTTGAATCTATTAATGAAATACACGGGCACCTGGTGGCTCAAGTGCTAAGCTCATGCCTGGGGCACAGTCCACGCGGCCCTGAACGGGGAACCGCTAAAATAAAGACGTTTCTTCCTTCCGGACTGCCGTCTTCCTCTTTAACACAAACCAAATAATGGATTTCTATTTACGTAAAAAAACATTTTTAGGAATTCTTTTTCTTTTTTTAATTTGATAACGGACTGGGGAAAAACAGGTCATCATCACAAATAGAAAAACCCTGTTCTGCATCTCTCAGGGCCCCGTAGCTAGGCTAGTTCACACCAGTACTTCACGCCTCTGGCCTGGCACCTGACAGTCTGCTCCCTGTCCCTGCCTGCGGCCCTGACATCATGACCTCGTGAGGAAAGGAGGTGTCTGGCCAGTGTCCAGCTATGGAGCACGGCCTGACTGGCTGCAGCTCCCTAATCACCCTCCGTCTACTCTCCCTGCCAGGCCTCTGGCCTCCTTTCACTTCCGGGAACACGGTCTCTTGAGGCACAGACTGTCCCCGGCCATGAGGACACTCTTTTCTCCTCTCTACCTGAGGAATTCCAAATTGTTCTTTCCGTTTCTGCTTCTTCCATCTTGAGTCTTTTAAATCTTAAATCTCTTAAAGTCCCCTTTCGCGCTCCCATTTTATCCCAACTAGAGCACTTAACACACTTTGGCTTGTGCCGTTGTAGAAATGCTGAGCTGGCCGAGGGGAAAGCCAGTCTTGGGGGGACCCCGAGCCTGGCGCAGAGGCAGTCAGTAAAATGGATCTGACGACCACCTCCAGCTTTAAAGTCCGTCTCCTCACAGGACAGACAGATCCACCCTCCAGCTGCCCTCATGTCTGCATTGTGAGGTGCCCCGGGATGAGGAGCATTCCCTCTCTGCCCCTGTAACAGCAGGCCCAGGCCCCCACACCAGCAGAGCCCAGGCTCACTCCCTCCCTAGTCCATGCTGCCAGCGCAGATGCTCCCACCTCTTCCCCAAAGAGGACTTTTTTCCTGCCAACTCAAAGTTTGATACCCACAAGTCACTCACTCACCTGCTTTCAGGAAGACACTTCCGTGTTTCTTGGCTGCCAAGATCCAGGCCCGCTGATGGTGCCCGGCAGGGAAGGTTGGGGTACAGGCCTCCAGTTGGGTTACTGGCCCTCCTTCTTCATGCTGGCAGCTGCCTGTTCACCCAGGGCAGGGAATGTCTAAGGCCTCCTCCTCTGTCCAGTTCCAGAATGAAAACTCGGAGAGTCTGCTTTGCCCCAAGCCAAGCCCAGTCCTTCCTCCCCAGGTGGCAGGCAAGTTGCTGATAAGACTGGAACAATCAGGCCTGGAAAAGATTTGCTCCAGGCAGGTTAGGGGTGGCAGAGAGGGGAGACTCACCACACTCTGTGCCCTGGCGGTCAGGGAGGAGGACAAACAGCAGAAAATCAATGCAGGGCAAAAATTCTGCCAGGTCTGGTTTCCAGCCGCTAATCTCTGCTTCTCAGACACGTGCACTTCTCTAATTGGAGGAAGGGGACTACGTCCGCGTGTCTGTATTTTCAGGGGACTGCAAGCACCCTCTTTGCAGGGATTCAGGGGCAAGGTTGACTCGCAGGTTGCCCACACTCAGAATGTTACAACTGAGTTGAGGGTTCAGTGCTGGGGCAGAGGAGGGCTTCTTCCAGCTGAGCTGGGAAGTTTGCAGAAGGGAGGAAGCAGTGCTTTATTCTGAGCTTGAGCAAGGGGAGGATGTATTTGAAAATAAGCTTCTTTTTAGTAACAAATTGTCTGATTTGGGGTGGGGGTGGGGTAGGCTGACTGGGGAGAATCCAACTTGAGCCATGTTGGGTCCACCTGGAAGGAGACCTTGTTCCCTGGGAGACTGGGGAGAGATGAGGACAGACTTTGACGTGGGTGACCGGGTACAAATTCCAACTCCCACGTTAATAACTATCTCATTTTCAACAAATTACTTAACTTCATGCTTTTGTTCCTCAAAGGGGGATTACTATGAGCGTCAAACGAGGCAGTAAGGCAGAATGGCTAACAATGGGCTTTGGAGTAAGACTGCTTTAAATACCAGTTTATCACTTAAAAGCTATGTGACCTTAAACAAGTTTTCTAACTTCTCGGTGCCTGCTTCCTGATCTGTGGCCCCTCAGAGAGTATCTGACACATTTAAGGTGTTTACTGAATGATCATTTTTTCTCCTCCCTCTTTCTCAGGGACAATGAAAAACTGATGCAGGATGTGGAGTAGGAACCAAAAAGGCACAGGCAGGATTAAGGCAGTACCCACTGGTTTGGACGGGCTGGGGTAATTACACTAATCTGGATGAGATAAAATGAGAATTTGGATGAAGAAGGGGAGAGAAGTGAGTGGTTTCTGTGAAGACTCAATAGGACTTGGCAATAAGACCTGGTAATTGGGACAAATATCAGGTTTGAAACACGGGTAAGTAGGGAAAAAAATAAGTTATCCCAACAGGGAGCATTAGAGGAGTGGTCAGGTTAAAGAGAGAGGGAAGGGAAGAAAAGTTTGGCTGCTGACATGAGGTCAAAGAGTCAGCCAGAGAGGAGTGGTTACCACGTCAGACCTGCTAGTGGGATTGTCAAAAACCAGAACACAAAACTGAGTGGCAAAGATGCAGAGACATCGGACCCCTTGTGTGCAGCTGATGGGAAGGTAAAATGGTGCAGTCACTGTGGAAAATGGTCTGATGAGTCCACAAAAGTTAAAATGAACCACCACATGCCCTGGTAGCTTAGTGGATACATCTACTGCCTCCAACTGGCGCAGTCCATGTACCTCCTAAGGACCCGAGTCTGTGACTCAGGGCCAGGGGGAACTGAGACAGGAGACAAAAGAAAACGAAAAAACCGAAAGTCGTCACTTTCCAGCCAAGCATGAAAAACGGAACGTTTTGCAGTTTGAAACAAGACCAGATGTGGCTGAACCCCTCCCGTCAAGTCCAGACCTCCTGTTAAGACATCGGGACTTCCTACCCTGTTATCGACAGCATGTCAGGTGGCCTTATCAGGACTCCACCCCCACCCCACTGTGCTTGCTGAAATTTCCCCTTAAAAACCTCTCCCTGAGCATAGAATGGATTGCTCCACTCTCTTCTCTGAAAGGAGCTTTCCCGGCCTGCACTTGGAACAATGGAGTCTCGCTTAGAGCCCATCTGGCTCCCTTGTCTCTACCTCATATTGTCAAACCAGCTTAAGGGAACAAGATGAACAACTAAATAAAGACTTCTTCCTCCTCTCTCTCCCTGCCTGCCTTCATTCCTGCCTGCAGGATTTCCTATTAAAAAAAAGATAGAAAAAGGACTACCATATAACCCAGCAACTCCAGAAATGAAAGCAAATCCATGTTCAATGCAACATTATTCAGAAAAGCTAAAAGGGGGAAACAGCCCAGATGTCCATTGATGGTAAATGAACAAAATGTGCTAAGTGCTTTTGATGGAACAGTATTCATTAAAAAGTAATTAAATTCTTACACATGCCACTTTTGAAGACATGATACCAAGTGAAAGAAGCCAGACTCAAAAGGCCAAATCTTGTATGATTCTGCTTAAACGAGAATACCTAGAACAGGCAAATTCATGGCGACAGAAAGTAGAACAGTGGTCACCAGGGAGCAGGAGTTACTGTTCAGTGATTCAGAGTTTCACCGTGGGATAGAAATGTTCTGGAGGTGCAAAGTGGTGAAGGTTGTACAATGTGAATGTACTTAATGCAATATGTTATGTAAAAAGAAGGAAGAAAGGTGAGCAGTGAAGCTAGTAGATTACCTTTCAACATAAATAAATGGTATGGAAGGGAGAGGGGAAGTTTTCAGATTTAACGTGAATTACAGGTGAGCCCTGGTGGCTCAGGTGTTCAGCCCATGCCTGGGGAGCAGTCAACATACAGCCCAAGGATCGGGTTCATGGGCAGGGACTGGGGGGAACAGCTAAATAAATAAAACTCTTCTTCCTCTTCTGTCTTCCTTCTTGCCTGCTCTCTGCTTGCCTTCCTTCCTCTTTAAAAAAAAAAAAGAAAGGAATTATAATGGCTAAGCAAGAATTTAAAAAACAATAAGCAATCTGTAGGAAAAAATCTGGAAATAAAATTGCAGAATATTTTATTAATAAAAAATGTAAAACTATGGGAAGCACAAAGCCATGGCAGCATGAACCATGGCATATATAGGTGGCAATGCCTAACAGGAATTTGGAAAGTTGACTAGAAACTAGTAAACAGGCCTGAACTTGTACAGAAACACAAATTGATCGCATGGAGTGATAGTTGAGGTTGCAGGCAAAAACAAAATCATGTTGAGGAAGGTACATAAAGAAGAGAGGGACAGATTCTTAGGGAAGCAAGAGAAGATAGGTAACTGGGGCCCAGAGTGTGAGACCTGGGCCAACATGGGTCAGGGCTCCAGTGAGGGCAGTTCCAGGAGGTGATGAGTCAATTCTGAGATGATAGAGAGGACTTTAAGGGCTGCAAAAAAGGATCTGGCTGAGGCTGTAAGTCAGCAGTTCTAGAAAGGTAGGGAGGAAGCATAATCGAAGGATGATGGCAGTAGAGAAAATACCAGGTTCTAATGTTGAGTCCGGATGAAGGGAAAGAGTAAAGATGTCATATTTAAACAGAGGAAATTGCAGCCCCATTTACAGGGAGGGAAGGAAGGATGAGAGACTAATTGATGGGGTTTAGGCAGGAGGTGGGTAGGAGAGACTGGACTCCAAAGCACAAGGCAAAGTCAGCTTCGGTAAGAAAAGAAAAGGAAAAAGGTTAAAATTTGGAAAAGAACATAAAAATTAGAGGACCTGGAGCATCCTGGTGGCTCAGGTGTTAAGTCTGAGGCGGCAGTGGAGTTCACAAAGTCCGACGAGCCAGGTTTGCAATGGGTCTGTCTGTGTTAACCACCAAAATGAACAACTAAAAACAAATAAAAATGCTTCTTTTCTCTTCCTGCCTACCTACTTGCCTTCATTTTTTTAAAAAAAATATTATTGCAGTAACTTTTACAAATTAAACTCATACATAGAAGTTCCCCATATGTGCAGTTTCCCCACTCCTCAGATATATGTCAACACACCCTGCCCTCCAGCAAATCCCCGAGTGTTCTTCACCCTTGTCCAGTGGGCTCCACCAACACTTTTCCCCTCCCCTCCCTGTGCCATTCCCTGTTGGTCACCTCAGTTCTATTGCAAGTGTCCAAGGGTTAGTTATGTTCCATCTGTTCCTGTTAGGTCTCTTCACATTCCACCCGAGTGAGGTCTTCTGCTATCTTTCTTCTTTTGACTTGTTTCCCTCTAGATCCCTCCATGTTGATTCAAATGAGAGGATTTCATCTCTTCTAAGGGCTGTGTAGTATTCCATTGTGTAAATGCACCACATCTTCTTGATCCAGTCATCTGATGTTGGGCACTTAAGCAGTTTGCAGGTCTTAGCTATTGTGAATAGGGCCGCAATAAACATGTACATACATCTCTGTGAATTAGTGTTTTTGTACCTTTTGGGGAAATACCAAGAAGTGGGATGACCTTGCCTTCATCCTTGACTGCTTCCTTCCTCTTTAAAAAAGTAATAAATGTGGCTTAGGCAACTGAGATGGTGGTGTGCAGACCACGTAAAAATCCCAGAGATCTGGGATCGTGACCTTGGGACTGGGGTGAAAAAATAAAGATTTTTTTTCTTCTTTCCTTTCCTTCCTTCAATTCTTCTTCCTTTCTTCCAAATTTCCCTTTGAAAAAATCATACCATAGGAGGTAGCGTGCTTGTTAAATAACAAGGTAAGATTGTTAGTGTTGGAAAGCAGCGATGCTTTTGAGGCCTTACTAATAAGTGTTTCTCCTGTAAAGAATCTCCATTTCTCTGCTCCCCAACTCCCCTGGGTCTCAATCCTCGGTCCTTGGCCTTTACATGGCCTATTCCTGAGCCACCATAGCTGTCTGAGCCACAAGGATGTGTCAAGAAATTTGCTAAACATGCAGACCCACCCAAACCCAGTGAGCCAGAATCTGATCCCAGCAAGCTCCCCCAGATGGCTCATATGCATGTTTAAGTTTGCAAGCCCCTTGTTTTTGAGACTGGTTTACAATGTTAAGGGACAACAGAATTACCAGGAAAACTGAAAAATCCTAATACTCAGAATAATGAAAACACACAGTGGGGGTAGGGCCTACGCATCTGATGTTTTAAAGTCTTTGTTTATAAACCCCTGACAGGCGGCCTAGATTAGCAACTGTTGGGTTAAGGCTTTGCGAAGCCAAACAAGCTCAGTAAAGTTTGCTGAATAAATTGCAATAGTATCTGAAGGTTATGTCACAGGAGTCAATAGATTGTTAAACAGCCTTGAGGGCCCTGACATGATGGGATGCAGGATGCTGGAAAAGCACTGTTTTGCTGGGTTTAGATCCCTAAACACCCAACGCTCCAGAAGATGAGACAGAGGAAGCAGAATCTACAGTGAGACTTGGTGGAGCAAAGTAAGAGAACAAAGGCAGGAGTCCACAGGCGGACAGAGTGAACCATGAGGGAAGGGCCATTCTTGCTCCGTTCTCCTCCCCAGGTGGGAGAGGGGCATCCGTTACCTGTGTGTCTGTTAACCAAGAGTGTGGGGGACGAATTCCCTGTTTAATAGAATTTGTCTGGTTTGAACGAGGTGTTCAGCTCAGACTAGGTGGCCCTAAGGACCAATGTGTAGATGCCAGAGCCAGGCTCGCAAATTTCATTTTGCAACAGATTGCTGGGCCCACCCGCAGCGCTCCAGTTCATCTGGGCGGGAAGGCAGAATCTGTATCTCTACCAGATTCCCAAGTGGTACTGATGCTGCTGGTCTGGAGACTACACTCAGCACGTGACCACAGAAGACAATCCAGGGTTCTGGAAGGCTGGGTGAAGGCTAGGTAGCATGAGAACATGACCCCTGCCCAACCTTGAGTGAGCTTGGCGACTGGCCAATGCTGAAGACGACTCGAATGTAACAGATGGACTTCCTGAGATAACCACCCCCATCTGCGCTGACTGTCCCCAAGATGTCCTGCCCTGGAATTTCATTGTCCTCGCCTACTTGGCTGTTCCTGTGCACTCACTGGCCGCCCTCTGCTGATACCCATCAAAGAGCCAGCTCCCCACCAGTGGTGCAGCAGCTTCCCCGAAGCTTGCCGGGCTTGCCACCGTCAGGGAGGTGGAAACGCATCCGGCCCGCCGCCATCGGAACCCCATTGTGAGTACAAGAAAGGCCATGTCCTTGCCACCTGTGTCTTCTGTGATTTCCTCAGACCATCGACTAGGCAGGGAGGGCATTACCCTGCCAGAACGTGAACACCTGCCTAGCACACTACACTGGGGTGCTGGAGACAGGAATGCGATGACTGTTCCCAAGCAAGTTCGTCTGCGCAGACCTCTGCTGTCTCCAGGAAACATTCCCTTTGTGTCGCACTGGAAAGAATTACTTGCGGCTGGGCCGTCTGCATCATGCCATCATCATTTTAGTTTAGCCTTGTCAGGTGCCTGGGGACGTGAGTTCACACTGAAATAAGCGATGAAATCACAGGCCCCAACCCAGGAAGACCCTAGTTGTCTATATTTGGACTGAGCACGAGTCTGCCCAAGTGCAATGACTGAGAACACCCCCAACCTCTTGCAATGATTAAATTGTAGGGAAGGGCGAATCCATTACTTTTGCTAAGCAGTGTATGCTGACACTTTCCATTTCTTTCTGTATACTGTTTTCTCTTTCTGTTACGCACTGAAGAAGCTGTGCTCCCCCACTCTGAGCTGTTAGTAACTAGGCAGAGTATTTAATCAATACTTACGGAAAACTTGACCACGAGTTAGGCAATCTTCCTTTAAGTTTGTGGAGCACATACAGGACGGGCTTCCCTAGAATGTCTTTGTCTTCCTACTGTGGTCTCAGTTCTTCCCCAAAGCAAAAACCTTGGACATGATCCAAGGAACAAACTTGCATTTTAAAAAAAAAAAAAATTCTGCCAGCTTTACCAGGTTAGAATATGGCTACTCCAACTTGGTCATTTGCTGTCTGGAATGAAGCTCAAATGCAAGATTCTAAGAGCAGGTTGTGCTTTTGCAAAGCTGAAGACTTCTCAAGGGCACATAAATTTATATGCATGTCATGGATGCAGAAGGGAGTTGGGATTTCAGTACACAATAGCCAAATCTGGGAACTTTCCAGCTGCTTTCTTGGCTAGTATTTCAGACCATCTCGCACTGAAGGTTTTGCAAAGAATCACCTAGGGAAACTCAAGGAGCAAGCCCTGCTAACAGAAAGGAAACTACAACAGATGCACACGTTCTCCTTTTAAAAACCCACGAGAATACCCTGAGGCCCGGCAGGCAGATCTGCAGGGTCAATCCACAGAATCCAGTAGGGGGGGGGATAGTGAAGCTTTGTCCCTTCTCAGCTGGCCTAGAATCTGGCCAAGAGGAGAGTTCTGCCAGCACCTCTTGGGTAACAGTTTAATGACAGGTTATTCACCGCTCTAGGAAGATTTCACGGTGAAGGTCAGCTCTGGAAGAGCCTGCCCCTGGGATGTTTTCTCAGCTCTTTAATACTACTCTCAGAATGTACAGATTTTGGCAAAGATGGGCCCCAAGTGTACTTGCTTATAAAACTTAAGATGGCTCTCCTCTCTGTGACAGAGATTGGTTTAGAAACAAGAGACATTAATCCTTAACATGAAAAGGACCTTTTAATGTTTCCAAATATCAAAATAGAGCCATTCATTAGAATTTTGACACTAATCCTCATTGATAATTTATGGTTTTCTCCTCCCTAAATCTTGCTGTATTAGCATTATTCTCATGCTCTAATTATTCAAGGAAAGGTGCAGGCACGAATGAAGGCGAGCAGGCAAGCAGGCAGGAAGCGATGTTCTCACTGGTGGTGTCCCTGCGACCAGGAATTTGAACCCAGGGGTGCTGCCGGTTCTCCTTGGGAGGCATATGCCAGCAGAGCACACCACCCGCTATAATTTAAAGTGGAATAAAATCACTTTAGGGCAAATTTTTACCTATGGAGCTAATATCACATTTTTTTAAAGGCAGGAATGATGGTGAGCAGAGGCAGGCAGGAAGAAGAAGCACTTTAGTTGTTCATCTTTATAGTTCTCCCCAACCCCAGGCCCCAAACTGAAGTCCTTGGCATGTATGTGGACTGCGCCTGCCAAGGGCAGCTGACCAAACTGCTAACTCCACCAGATCATGCCCAATCTCATTATTTGAAGCCAAATAATTCCCCAAACAGAGCTAGATTAACACTGCTGACAATCAAAGCTTTTTTTTTTTTTTTTTTTTTAAAGGAAAAGTGCAGCAGGAATGAAGGTGAGCAGGCTGGCAGGAAGAGGAAGCAGCATTTTATTTAGTTGTTCATCTTGCTTGTTGTTCCCTACCGCACCCCCACCCCAGGCGCCTGGTCCTTTATCCACCAGGCCACCAGGGCGTAGAAACCGCTGACCAGTGGAGTGTACTTTTTGATCCCAAGGAGACAAATCAGGGAACACCCCAAACAGCACTCAGCTAAGAACTGAATGCCTTTAAAAATGAAGTTAAATATCAATGCGATGAAACTGTGAACAAATTTTTGGCCTGTTTAGAGAGGAACTCATGTCTCAGGAGGGGGAGTGCCAGTTGGGAATCAGTCTTTTGCTATTTTTGATACTTGACATGTAAAGGGTGTGACACTCACCGCAGAGCTGATACTGATGTCACCCATGCCCCACCTGCCCTGTACCTCTCCAGGGCAAAAAAGACACAATCAAGTGATCGAACTGATCGGACAATGTCAAATCTGGGGTTTATGAATGAATTTTACCTGAAATTTTTGTGTTTCAAAAATTATATGGAAACCAACTACTAAACTAGAACAAGTGATTGCTTTATGAACATGAATTTAAAAGTTAGCCAATAATACTTTTATTAATGGGATAACTAGCACCATTGAGGTCACGATGGAAAGATCTGTCATTGATCTAGAAAGGAATAAATTTCAGTGCACAAGATTTAGTAGCAAGTACTATTTATAGCAGAATTTTACTGAATGAGATTACTTACAGGGCCGATTATTTAAGGTTAGAACACTCCAGGGGTTTTGCTGTCTTAAGACTATTGCTAACTGATGACAGTGTGGCTATTTTCTCCCTTCTCCCTCCCACAATAATAAAAACCGTAACAGGAACTGGAAAAAGAAAGAAGTAGAGCAGGCAGAAAAGCACCTGCTTATTAGCCAGAGCTGCCCAGTCATCCGCCCCATCAACTACACTCAACCTACTGGGCTCCCAGTCCAGCCTGGAGTTTGGGAGCCGAGAATCAGTGTATAGAGATGTGTAAGGTGCACACTGAGGGCTGGGAACATGCAAGTGGGGCTGTAGAGGACAAGTCAGGTGCTGACAGGCCTAGATGGGAAGAGTATTTTATCCCTGACGTGCAGAACCGCCAGGTTCGTCATTTTGAAGTTCTCTAGAGATGACAAACCACTCCCCGCTGCACCGGGCCCTCTGTGCCCACCCCTACACCACCCACCTGGACAAAAGCAGAGTTGGGCCGGGATGGCATTTTTCGGGAGACAGCTGTGGGGTTCAAACCTTTGTCCCGATGGGAGTTTGCCTTGAGGATAAAAGTGACTCAGACACACACAACTCACACATATCAGAGTCTTGCTATTTTAAGAATGTACTTTATACAAAATAACCAGTTCATATGGAAATAAATCTACAGAGCTCCATAGGATCAAAAAGCTTTTTAAAAAGTTCTTTTAAAAAATTATCCAACACACAATATTGAACTAACTATTGAGGTAAGTGTCGCTCTCAGTGAAACAGGGAATCAGCAGACCACGACAAAATATACACAATATAAAAATAAATAGCATTCCCCTTTCCAGTACTGGCCAGGAAAGTTCACACGGCTTCTGCAGCAGGAGCAAAGAATCCCTGACACTGTTCGCAGGCGGGTGGAGACTGGCCTGGGCTCCCAGGAGCTGTGTGCAAGGCGGGAGGGTGAGGTACCTGAGCCCCGGCTAGAAAAAAAGAGGTCACACAGAGCATACTGAAAGGGGTTCCATGTTTCAATAACTTGTCAGCATTGTACCCCTGCTCCCAATCCCTTTCCACCCCTTTCAAAAACACATGCAGGATAAGCAGTTGGTGATCAGGCATTTCCACAACAGTTCAGCCCCCTGGCACAGAAGACACGTTGGGGACACAGTCCCTCTAAACATTTGTTTAGCAAAGGTCTACAAAGCCCAGACAGATAAACACCAGCCTGGAGACAAAGCTTGTGTCACAGTTAACGAGCTGGGATGCAGAAATGTTCCCTCAAGCTGTTTTTTTTCACAAGGAAAGCAGAACATCACTCAGTGTCCTGAAGTCTCAGAGCAGAGTTCACCCCACCATGAAGAAGTGTTCTCTTCTCATGCAGTTAAGTCTCAACCACATTCCTACTTCCCTAACAGTGATGCGAGCCCAGGAACGAAAGCCTCTGTACGCTAAACCAGCATTCCAAGTACCTCCCGGGAGTGCTGAACAGAGGTACCAAAGCAACACTGTGTCTGAGAAACCTCCAGGTGGAAGTCCTTGACCCACATACACATGGAGCAGGGTTCCAAAACGAGTCCAACAGGGGGTGAACTGCCAGGCACCGAGGGGCTAACGATACTAGAAAATTTCTAAACCTTTCATTTCTTTGAAAACAGGTTCTCTGAAAGCAGGTTAGGAATCTGAAACTAAGTAATTGTACTTGCCCTGGGACTTCCTGTGAAACTTGTAATTAGATCCTAACAGAAGTATATTATTTGTAGATCTGAACTTTCGTTAAAAAAAAAAAATTCAACCAAATGGCATGGATCAAGCTTGTCTGACAATCTGTGATGATTGTGACGTTGGAATTTTGTGTTTTGGACAGCACTGAACATACTCTAGGACAACTGTCAGGGGACAATGACACCAAATGGTTGGTCATTGAGAAGCACTTTCCAGGTTGAAGGGTAATGTCTGCTCGAACTAAGGGATACAAACTACAGGTATTAAGGCTTTCGATAAGTGTAAAGGTGAGTCTGCCTTTTGAGCAGTCTGCTTGGGCTCGCTGAGAACGTGTGCTCATGTGCGCCACCAGAGGGCCTACACCAACGTGCTGGAGAGATGGACGGCTTTCATTTTAAAATGGGGTATGGAAAAAGCTGTATGAACACAAATCTGAATATTTTGCCCATATTTATTTTCCATGTGCATCCAACAAAATAAATTTTAGCCAACAGGTACTTTAAATGAACATACTCTGAGGGGAAAGAAAACTACCAAACCAGAAACCTTCCAATAGATTCTACTCTTTCTTTCTGGATCTTTATTTCTCCTGGGTCTTCGGGAAAGAGTTTCTAACTTATTAACAACTCTAAGAAAGGTTAGCCATGAATGCTAAAATCCAATAGGTGTCAGTTTTTCTACTTATCCATGGATCCAGCTGTCCCCTCCTGGGGGCCACGGACAGTGGCAAATCTGACAAGGTGGCAGCCGTCCACTGGGAAGTCCTTCTAACCTGAGAGGAGACCGTTCTAGGCACTCCATACACACGAATTTCTAGTTACAGCATATCACATAACCAGCATTCCCTAGTGGAAGAGATTGCAAATGCACCTGCATCTGCTTAAGACACTTGGAGAGAAGTGCTAGAGGAAAGAAAATATGAGAGAAAGACCCTGCTTGGTGACGAGTGGGTTAGAGCTTCACAGCAGCTCACAACAATGTGCATTCCCACCACCCTGCAGCTCCTGACTGCTGTAGCAGATATGCGCGTCAAAGACCAATAAAAGCTAAGGTTGTACCAGACAGGATGGACAGCTGGCACCTACAATGTATGACCAGTGGATGCAACAAGGCTGAGAACTTTGCCATGGCCCTTGTTCACAGTGTTATAATAATACAGTAGTTCAGGCTCCATGTTTTCTCGCCTTTACATACCAAGAAGGGAGATTGAGAACAAAGGAATTTGCTGATTTCTTCCATAATGTTCACGGCTTCTCTCTAGCAACGTAATTGGGGCAAGGGCCTGGGAGACGGGGGGGAGAAAGGGTTATCTCGAGCAGTGTACACAGACAGTTTCTCAAATACTAAACTAGGGCAGGAGGAAAGGTACAAATCTGCCCAACTATTGCTTCGGTCCACTCCTATCCATGCTCAAGGGTTATTCAGTGTACAGCAACCCCTGCAGCTTTAGCACCAGGGAAAGAGGCCCCATGGTCACTCTGCTCCTATTTAGCGGGGAGCCAGAGGCCTCTTTGCCCAAATCCTCTTGTGTGTGCAAAGAGAAAAGCTGTCAGTGGTGGATACTCTGGGCCTGGACCGGGTCTAATCAGGCTCAAACTAGCCGTGGAGACCAGCTGGTCTCCCTTCCTGTTTTTGCACCAATAGAAACAGAAGTGGTGACATCAACCATGTTCGTTTAGACTTGCTCAGAGCTGTCAAGAGACCTGCTCGTAGACATAGTCTGGTCTTCCGGCAGGGATTACTGACATCTTCACCCTTCTAAACCAGATGACACCAATGAAAGGTTTCTAACAAGAATCAGGATCAAATTAGAATATAATGCCTTAAGCTCCACTTAAGGTCATACCAAACTTAAAATTAAAGTCTATTAGAGAAAAATATATATTGTTGTGCATCGTATCTTAGCGGCATCTGCATTTTATAATCAACTCTCAGTCCTGCCTGAGATGTAAGCCACCCTCCATGTCAAAAAGCACTCATGTATTTGTACAAATTTCTAGTCTCCTGGAGCTCATGTCTAAAGGGTTCCACTTATGTAGCATAGATGTTTCCCACTGGTTTCTTTTCCTACTGATAACGTATGTTTGTTATACTTTCAAGATGACAATTCCACATTTTATCAAGGATATTGGAATTGGAGGGAAAACTGGTCCCTTCCACAGGTTAATTTATAAGAACGTAGGGCAGATTAATTTTATGGAAAATTTTCTACTACCTTAAAGGCATGCTTAAAATATTTTTACAAAGACATTTAATTTCAGGGCATTTTCCTTAACTCATTTTTTCCTTTCTTTGTGGGATATTCAAAAGTTTAAAAACATCTGGGTCCTAACTTTGGTACCATCTCAGCTAAAATCAAATACAGAATGCTAATAAACAGGGCGAATCCAGTGCACTTCACTTCTAAAACTGTAACCAAGTAATTTAATACTGTAAAATCACTTCCTATCACAGATATGACGAATGACTTCCAAGAACTTGTTCTTGATAGCTATATTAAATCACCATGACTTATTTTACTATGATTCACTTAAAATGAATAAAAACTAGATACTGAAAGTCCTAAATTCAAACTGTCAATCTATAGGATACATTTTTCCTATTCAAAACTGTGCAATTTCTTTATTGATAC
This sequence comes from Solenodon paradoxus, assembly GCA_004363575.1. Lineage (NCBI taxonomy): Eukaryota > Metazoa > Chordata > Mammalia > Eulipotyphla > Solenodontidae > Solenodon > Solenodon paradoxus. Next base: position 249,880 of record RJWH01001160.1, on the reverse strand, counting down.
TAACATATACAAACCTGAGTAATCACTTTCCACAAAATGTGATTCGTGCCAGAAAGCTTTGTATGATGCCTTCCAGATCACAGTCCTGGCTGGTCTGTGAAGAGGACGATGCTTTTTATCTCCTAATAAGCAAAACTCTCTAGTGATCCCAATTCCTGGTACTGGTTTACAATTCTCTGGTAGGGTTAGGGGCAAAATCAGGAAGGGCACTGCTCTTAAATCCAGGATTTGGGCAGCCTGTCTTCAGAGCTGCAGGCTCTGGGAGGCCTGTGAGAGCTCTCTGCCTCTAAGCTGAGAAACTGACTGGGTAGGAGGGCAGTGTAACTAACTGTACTCTCTTACTTGGCCTGGAAAGGCCTTCTGCTCTTTAAGGACACCCAGCCACTGAGGAAGCACAGTGACCTATTATAAGACCTTTCCAACCTTCTTTTCCAGCTCCCAAAAAGTATTCAGTGTGAATTGATTGTAAACAGATAAGGATCACTCCAGTGCTGTGTGCCCATCACAATTAGGATTTCCATTTTCTTCCACATCCCCACCCACCCTTCCTACTTTATGTACAATACATTCACCACCAACAACAAAAATTATTTTAAAGGCAACATGAAAATTCTGTAAACTGGACCCAGCTCCAAACATGTTAATACTACGAGTAGTCCCTTCCCCAAATATATACCTGAGTTTAGCTGCTCATGAAAGTTTACAAGCACCACTCCACATTCTTAAGTATGCCCCTTCCCTTCCTTGTTCATTTTTCCTGAACAAGAGTCTCAGGAATCGGAAAAGCCATTACTAATTCCAGTTCATTTGTTCTTGACTGTCTATCAGCTATGTAAGAGCTCCATCCCTCACCCAGGACCGCTACGAGCCATGCTAATTATCTAAGGAGTGTGCTGCTAGGGCTCCAGTCCCTGCGTGGCCTGAAGTGGGCCTATGAGGGGGGTTCATGGGGGTAGGAAGAGAGATGGGAGGATCGTCTGTCAATTCTCCATGTTCCAGTCTTCATGTGCAGCTTTCCATTTCCTTGGGGGTTATTTCCTCTTTGAACTAGCTCTGAGAGAAATAAGGACAATTAAATCAAAATTTGCAATTGTGATTATTCAATTGTTCAAAACCAATCAAATTAGCCAAAGAGCTATATGTGTCCCACTCTACCTGGGAAAATGGCTGAATTTAGCTTTCACCAGGCAGTTTACTTCCGCAGGGCAGGCTCCCTACTAGTGGATCCCCAGATTCAAAGCCCAGTCCCATCGCTTAGTAGCTGTAAGACTTCTTAGTCCCCAGAGGTAGTTACTGTTATTATTTGAAAACTGGATGCATTAGCTTCTCCCACACATAACAGGTAGGAAGGATAAAAACAGAAAAGAGATCCTATCATAATAAAGGTTGGTAGCCAGTTTTGAAAATGAGGTCTAAATGCTCCCCAAACAGGCATGTTCTAATGGAATAGTATTTAGGTCAATCACCTTTGATGGAGCGTAGGCCACATACCCTTGGATTTGAGTCCTGGGTAGAGGTGGGGACAGGTGGGAGACAACCAGTGTGAACAACTTAACAAAATAAATAAATAAATACTTCTTTACCCTCCCACATCCTGACTGCCTGCCTGACTCGCTTTATGGTAGCAACTTTCTTTACAAAAAAAAAAAAAAAAAAAAAGCAATCCCCAAACAGCTGGTTGTAAGTACAGGAAAAGGGAACATGTGGCAAGCAGAGAAGCTACTTCCCAGTCCCTCTTTCTTGACCTTTCTCACTGCCAACTCACAGGGAACACAAGCCTGAGCAGCCCCTTTACCTGGCTGACTGTGATTGCAGGACCAGAAAGACTTTTCAGGAAAGTTCCTGTGTCAATAGGTCACCTTATAAGATGGCTTCAGAACAGTAATGAGCCATGTACTCATCTCCTATCTCCTGGAGGAATAAGAAAAGATATAATTTCTGACAGTTGTTACCTGGTCAAGAGGAAGAGTTGGGTGCTTATGTGGTGGCAGCTCTTCCTGTGATGCCGCTGGTGCCGGGGTCTTTGGGAACGCGGGCTGTGTCTGAGCTGGTTGCATTTGCATTCTAGAGCCGTAAGAAAGGAGCAGCCAAAAGTTAAGGAGAAACAGTTTACAAAAAAAGAAAAGACGTTTTAATCATGAAGATCTAAGGCAGACACTGCTTTAATTACCCAGGTGAGTAAGCTTGGCATCTTCCACTCTTGGACACACGGAGACTCTATGTCTCCTGGTGTGAGACTGTGAGACTTACAGACATCACCTGTGAGTATCCCCGACCTAAGTGCTCCATCTGATTCTACACACAGGAAAAAATGAAATGGATCCAGAATCGGAACTACTCTACACAAAAGTCTTTGAAGAATAAAATGAAACAATGATACCACAAATGCTGCAAATTGAAGAGACTAAACAGGTATAAAAATCACAAGTAAATATATGAACCTTAACTGGCTTCTGGCTGGAGAAAATAAAAACAAAACAAAACATAAAGTAAAACAAACAAAGGAATATAGCTATCCGGTATTTTAGGAACAACTGGAGAAATTCTAAGGATTGTAGATTAGCTTTTGCTGATATATTTCCTTAGGTATGATAACAGTTTGCAAAAGTTGACGTTTTTTGAGGTAAAAGGGTCATGATGTTGTCAAACTACTTTCCAATGGTTTAGAAAAAAAGGCAAATAATTGAAACATACAGATATTTGAAGAAAGGTATAAAAATATGGCAAAATGCTAAACAGGAGACAGTGTTCAGAGGTAAGGTTTTAGGTTAGCATTGGGAAGAAACCTTGGCTGTGCTGTTTTGTTTTAAAAGGAAAGGTACAGGCTGGAAACGCAGCCAGTCGGCAGGCGGGCGGGAACAGAGGCAGAAGCATTCCATTACAATTTTTTTTTCATTTAGCTGTTCACACTGGTTGCTCCCCACCCTCAGACCTAGGTAGGATGTGACCTAACTGTTACTCTATCAAGGCATGTGGTTTTTGATTTGGATGGCATTGGTTTTATGACAGAGCTTCCTAACTCTTTTACGCTATCCCGTATCCCTAGGGTTAGAACGAGACCCGTTTACCTTGGTCAGCGTCTCTGCTGCAGCAACAATGACAGCCTCTGCTTGCAAACAGTGGCTGTCCAGTTTCCAGGTCCAAAATCTAACTAGACATTCAAATGTCTATCCATTTTCATGAGGAAAAAAATGCTGAAGATAAAACTGGACTCTAAGACTAATATAGTCTATTAATCTTTCATCATCAATGATTCACCTGCTTTTTTTTGGTGCTAGACCATTTGACCATTAATGTTTATGTTCATTCAGAAGCCCATTTTTTTCCCTTAAATCAATCTCTCTCTCTCTCTCTATATATAAATTGTATATTACAGAGGACCTGAATAGATACTGTATTATATTAAGACATACACATGGCCAATAGGCACAAGATGTTAGTATCTCTTAGGGAAATCAAAATCAAAATAAGTTATTTTCAAGAAGACAAGAAACAAGCATTGGTAAGGATGTAGAGAAAAGAGGACCCTCATACACTGCTGGTGGAAACAGAAACTGATACAGCTACTACAGAAAATATGGAAATTCCTCAAAAAATTAAGACTATAACTACCGCATGATCCAGCTATTTCACTTGCGGGTATTTACCCAAAGAACATGAAATCTGAAAAGACAGGTGAAATTCTGCCATTTGCAACAGGTATGAACCTGAAGGGTCTTCTTATACTAAATTAAGTAAGCAGAAAAAGATGACTGATATTTCACTCATGTGTAGTGAAGAAAGCAAATGAACCAACATAACAAAAACCAACTCTTAACTAGACTACAAAACAAAGTGATGGCTATCAAAAGGGAAAGGAGAAGCGGGTGGGTAAAGTGGATGCAAGGGGGCAACTACATGGCGACGGGCGGCATCTAGACTTGGTGATGAGCACACTGCAGCACACAATATACAGATGCTCATGTCTGTGGCTGTCTACCTGAGCGTCAGCCACAGTGTCATGAACCAATTCAATCCAATGTTATGCAGTCTTACCCTGACGGTCGGTACATTTCCTGGAAAGGTCCCCTCATTCCACTTCCAGTGCCAATTTGTTCCATCATTACAGCCTGAAAGTGGCCCAGGCCCTCTTCCTGACAGTGATAGACGGGGCCCTCCTGGGAGAGGCCGTTGGGCGGGGCAGCCACTGGATGGAGCGGTGGGTGAGCAGGCACAGGGGAGGAGTAGGCTCTGGGCTGGAAACGACCGGTGGGCCGCTGTGGTGTGTAAGGCGGCCCCGTCGGCAGCATCACGCCATGCGGTGGGAAGGCAGAACCGCCAAACCCCACCCCCGAGCTCAGCGGTGGCGGAGGGGTCCCATAGAGATACTCGCTGGCTGACAGCGAGCTGTGCCGCTTGGCAGCTGCATTATGGTTGTCCAGGTCTAAAAACTCTTTGGGGCTCTCTGGCCTCTCCAAGGACTCGTCCGGCCTCTCCTCCTCTGGACCAGGATCCTGCCCATCAGCTGTGGCTCCCTTGGCAGTCACCACCTCCATCCGGCTTGGGGAAGCGAAGGCGGCATTCAGTGTCTCACAGCCTTGGAGATTAGCCACAGCGCTCTTATCTGAGAAGAGAGGCCTTGCCGGGGGAGGCTGGTGAGGAGGGTGCCCACTTGGGCTTCCGGGCGGGTGGAGATGTCTCTGCCAGTCAGAAAAGCCCTGTGGACATGTATAGTAAGTTCGCTGATAGTGATGGAAGGAAGGCTGTGGTGGCGGCTGATAGGGATACCTCAATCCTTGGTGTGGGCGATACCGGGGAAAGACCCCAGAATGAGGATTGTTAGACTGAAAGCTCCTAGGAGGAAAATGCTGAGGATGTGACACCGAGGATTTACCTCCCATCACAGGGCCCAAACCCTGCAGGCCTGGACTGATGTGGTAATGCGTAGCTGAATTTGGGTACTCCAGGCCGGGCATGTACAAGGGAGAAAACTGGCTTACAGTGCCTCCCATCAAACTGGGGTCTGTACTGGGAGGCGCAGCTGCGTTCTGTCCTGCACACGGCATGCTTTCTTGCAATGTTTTACCTCTGGGACATAGTGGCTTTTCTGAACCACTTCCGCCAAGGCCCTTGGCCTCTGATCCACAAGGGGATACATCAATAATCACACCATTTTCGGGGAGAGTCCCTCTATCTGCTAGAGTGGAAAGGTTTCTCATACATCCTTGAGCTGCTGGGCTGGGATAGCTGCTATCCGAGGGCCAGGTACTCTTGCCCTTTGTAGCTTTACAGTTGTCTCCAGATTCTGAGGAGTCACTTTTGAGCTCTGAGCCCTCTGTTTCCCTTTCCTGTGGTGAACTCTGCCTGGTACAGTCAGTTTGCAGAGGAGGCGTAGGGTGAGGTAGTTGTTTGAGGTACACCCCCTCTGAAGCACCAACACTTGGTGGTTTCTCCTCAAGCCCAGGCATGGGATCTGCTTCAAGAGAAACACAACAAAATAACATTTCAGTAGCTGAAATGGCAATACTGATAAAAGTGATAAGAACATAAGCAGTTAGTACAGCCATTCTAGCCTCAGCTGAACATTTTTAGAATTCCTTCTAGCATGATGCCCTTGTATATTCCCTTTCATCGACATGGAGGTCGGACCAGCAATGTGTTTCAGTGCACCCTGGTGAAGTAACGGTTAGGTTCCCCACCTCCAAAGGTGTGCAGTCCATGTTATGTCCCAAGGATTTGGGTTCACATCCTGGGTCCGTGAAGAACCACCAGCGTGAACAATGAAATGAAAGTAAAGTGTTTCTTCTTCCTCTCTCTTCCTGTATGCTTGCCTACTTGCCTTCATTCCTGCCTGCCCCTTTCCTTTAAAAGTGAAAATCAAACAAATCTGCGCTTAAAAAAAATTTATTATTTTAAGGAAAGGGGCAAGCAGGAATGAAGGCAAGTAGACAAGAAGACAGGAAGAGAGAGGAAGAAGAAGCATTTTTTAATTTCTATTTGTTTATACTGGTTGCTTTTTTCCAATTCCAGAACCTGAACCCAGGTGTTTGTGACGTACTCCGGTAAAGGCCATTTTCCTAACTGCTGCTCTTCCAGTGCATGCCAAATCTGCACTTTTCAATGCTATCACCATAAAACAGACTTACCCAAGGTTTCAAACACCAGTGGCATGCATTCTAAAAGTCAGAATTGCAGGCACTACTTGAAGTAAGTAATAGAAAATTCTGTTTACAAAGGTCTTCCTCACTCAAAAGAAATACTGAAAACTAAGTTTAAGTATAGGCTTGCCATCAGTTTTATGTGGGCACTTCAATTTCTTTTCTTTTTTTTTTTTTAAAAAAGTTGCAGACAGGAAGAGAGGAGAAAGAAGCACTTTATTCATTTCACTTAGTTGTTCATCTTGGTTAATTCCCCAGTTCCAGGTCTTGAACCTTGGTCCTTGGGATGTGTGTGGACTATGTCCAGAGGCTTTATCTGCTAAGCCACCAGGATGTGCTGCTTCATTATATTTTATATGAGTTCAGGTGTCTCCATTCTCTAGCCATGTATTAAGGAAAATTATAACACTGTAATACATCACAACATAAATTACATATACATGTTAGATAGCTGTCGCAGAAATATTAATTATACAGGTGACTCCTTTCACCCTTTTCTTCCAGTTTCATTTCCAGTTTATTCTCTTGCTACTGCTGTGTCACTATTCTTCATTCTTAGTGGATGGATAATGATATGAATCCAAGGACTACAAAGAGGGATAGAGAGTTTAAGTAAAATATTAAAAACTTATTCCACAATGATAACTTTTAAGACAGATTTTTTTTTTTAAAGGAAAAGTGCAGGCAGGAGTAGGCAGGAAGAGGGAGAAGTAAGAAGTATCTTTATTTTTTATTTAGTTGTTCACATAGGTTGTTTCCCACTGGGCCCAGGACATGAACCCAGGGGTATGTGGCTTGCTCCTTTGAAGGCATTTACTTAACTGCTGCTCCACCAGGGCTTGCCAAGAGGCAGGATTAAAGGCAGGATCCTGATGTAATGGGTAAGATCATGGATGCTGAAACTAGTCTATCTAGATTCAAATCTTAGGTCCATCACTCGCTAGAGAACCACAAATAATTATCTTTCTGCCTTGGATCACGCACACTTGTTAAAAAACAAGGATAATCGATACACTCTGGTGGCTTAGGTGTTAGGTCTGGGCTGTGGTGAAGTCCTCATAAAGTCCAAGGACCTGGGTTTATGACCTGGGGCCAGGGGAAATAACCAAATAAAAAAAGAAAAATGCTTCTTCCTCGTGCCTACCTGCCATCCTACTTACCTTCATTCCCGACTGCTTCCTCTAAACACAAAACAAGCTAAAAAACAAGGACAGTAATAGCGACTATCTCAAAGGCTTATTCTGACAATGAAATGAGTTTATACCTAAAAGTTTCAAAGAGTCTCTGGTTCAGTAAGCACTACATTATGCTGTGATCATTATTACCAGAAATCCTTTTGGATCTTTGGATTTAAAATAATACTGGTAAGTGTGCCCTAGAAGAGTAGCAGTTAGGCCTGCCATCTCCAGCGGAGAGCACAGGCCACATACCTTCCACGGGCCCAGGTTCATGTCCTGGGTCTTGGGGAATAACCAATGTGAACAACTAAATAAAAATAAAATGAAGAATGCCTTTTTTCTCTTCTCTCTTCTTGCCTGCATCCCACCTTTACCTTTCCACAGGAAAAAAAATGAAAAGCACACACACAAACTGATGGCCTACCCCAGTATGTTTAAAAAGAGCCTGGAAAGCAGTGTCAATTTGGTTTCATATTCTGTGTGAAAACTTTACACCTGAGTTTTAATACCTTTCAGAGTTAGATGCAAGAGGTAGTACAAATTACCTCGGTTATTCTCAGGCTCTTGAGTTTCACTGCTATCCTGCGTTCTCCCAGGGTTGCCCAGGGTAGGCTTGGGGGCTGACACAGTTACAGATGCAGAGTGAGTCAGCTGTGGAAACGGGCCAGGTAGATGGGGTGGGGTGAGCTGTCGGGGGTGGTAAGGCACACCTGGTGGGCAGACGCGGGAGGAAAGCTGCTGCATGGCGATCATCTCTGGGCTGTCCATCATGGAGTCCCCACTCTGCACTCCCCGAAGAGCCTGGGGGGGTGCCCCAAAGAGAGAACCTGGCGCTGCGGCTGGAGGTGGCTGTAACCGATGTCCACCGGACTTACAGGGTGGTCGCATATATCCTGAAGAAGGAACTCCATGAGGTAGAAAGCTTGATTGTTCAGTCCACTGGTTTGGGGGGAGAGGTGGTCTCATTACTCGAGAATCCACCATGTGACCAAGAGTACAGGGCTGGTGAGAGGGTCCTGGCCCCACGGGGGGCTTCTCGTCTGGCCCCAGTGGCCCTGGGTTTGTAGCACCGTGGTTCCCATTCCAGACGGCAGAGTGTACTCGGTTCAGGTACTTGTAAGATCGGTACATGTGGCTGGGGGCAGGAATTTCTGAGCTTTCAGGAAAGTCTGGGGGACGCACTGGAGCCCCACCATGCCTGGGAGGAATAAATCCTGTCTGGAATTGAGTTGGTGGGTACATATTTCCATCCGGACTGGGGCCACTCATCTGCCCAAGCTGCAAGGATCCAGGATGTGAACCCAGGTTGGAAAGGTGCGTCAGCCCCCCACACACTTGCTTCTCTTCAGGTGTGCCTAGCCTGGGTCCTCGGTGGTTGTTAATTCCAACTGTAGGCTGGCAATGAGGGAAAAGAGGTCAACAGAGTTCATCAGACCTATAGAGAGCGCATACCTTGCAATGTGCTTAATCTATAGTAACAAATTTTACAAAACAGAAGAGAATGACTTCAATTTCATCTGGTATGAGAATATTTTCTGAAACTTAACTGTGAGAACCTTTTCCCCTGTACATTTGGAATAGGTTGCTTACCTGCATGGCAAAAGGTTGATGCTGCTGTATAGGCTCCCCAGGGTGCAGTTCCGGGACTCTTGAGGAGACATATAAACTGGCAGGATCTGACCCTCGAAGAGGGCCAAATGTTCCTTGTACTGCTGGCCTCTGGAAGGCATTAAATGAAGGCAGAACAAAAGAGAGAGCACAGATATTAAGGAGAAGGTAAGGACTCTCCTGAAGATGCACGCACTGATCATGTAACACAGACAACCAACAACTCAGTGTACAGTGCCAGTACAGGAGATGGCTCGCACATGGGTGCCTGAGTGAGGACGAGTTCCTGAGCCTGAGGCAATTTCCTCTCAAGAAGGAGAGACCAGATTAAACTGGTGTTTCTCAGTCTACTTCATGATTGCTCCCTCCCCACAAAAGTCTTTTTTGTCAGTCACCCCCATCAGTCCCTGGTCATAAAATCATGATCCCATAAGCTATACTATTTATCTTACAAACTATGCTTCATACAGTTTTTGTAATCTCAAGTTTTGTCCCAAATGAGAATGTATGGTTCAAATGATTAGGAGAAAGGAGAATTTAAAATAAAGGGAGAATAAAAGAAGGACAGATGAGGGAAAAAGAAATTACCCACACATAAAGAAATTACTTTGGAGTCTGAGCCAATTGACAAGGCTTTACACGTTCTTTTGAATTCACCAACTAGGAGAAATTCCAAGAGGATTTAAGCCATTCCTTACCATCTGGTTTAAGAGGGGCGTTTGATTAGGCATCCCTCCATAATGTGGGGGGCGAGAGAAGCCTTGGCCATTGGAGGCGCCCCCCTCCCGAGGGAGCTGCGTGGAACTGCCGCTCTGATCGTCCCCAGAAGACGAAGCTCTGCGCGCAGGCGGCAGAGACTTCCCTCCATTCTCCACAGGCTGCGGCTTCCTGCTGGGCCCTTCCGAGTCCCGGGAGCGCGTCCAGACGTGACTTCCACCGCTTCGTCCTGCACGGCTCCGTCTCTTCTCCCGCTTTTCGTCTTCTCTGACCCAAAACTCTTCATCTGTATCTCCGTCTTCGCCAGGAAAATGCTTCATCATTGCCCGATGGAAACACCTCTCTAAATTATCAGACATCTTGGTATACTCTACGAGAAGATAAACGGATTGACCTCCAGGTACAGCTATTAAGACCACAAGACAATCATCTCAGTAAAAAACATAAGATGCTACAGATGTTCTGAGTTTGATTCACTGATTGTGTGTTTACAGTAGAGCTAAGGACACAAGATGAAAATGTGGTTTCTGTTCTAAGAGATTCCAGGCTGTATATCTGGGACGGCGACTCTAGGAGTATTTACCCAAACCAGTAAAAATGTAATTAATTTTGTAAGGCTAAGTTGCAGAAATCTTAAATATAGTTGCTGAGTCTGCCTAGTAAAAAACTCAGGCATTTTGAGCGAATGCATACATAACACCAAATTTCTGTACCTAGAGCTGTATTGTACTTTTTTTTGTGCTAGAGATTTATTCTGTAGATGGCTCAAGATGATTAAAGAATTCGTTCCACCTAGGTTCAGTCTGGTCAGTGTTAACTGTGTTGTGGAGGAGACCCAGGAAAATGAGAAATACCTGAGATTAGTCAGCTGCTAGCTGGACACTTGTCATGTGGGGTAGGAACAGAAGACAAACTATTGGTTGAAAGGGCCAATTCCCCGGCTTTTAATACACATTGTTTACAGCATCCCAAAAGAAAGACCTGAAACCACTAGAATATGCATTTCTTAGAAAGGCATTTTATTGTTGGTTATAATGGCACAGCGAATGTGTACCTGCAGCAAACTCCTTTTCTACTCACCACTGCTTTCCCCATTATATTTTCGACAATTCCTGAACATAGTCTTCATGTCATTTACAAATTCCTCCTTGGTACAGTATAGGCCTCCATTCAGTTTCTTTTCCATGCTTGATATATCCATGGGGACCTAAAATAGGACACATTTAATTATATTTGGGGAAAAACTTGTAGTCCATAGGAAGCCATTATGTATTACTCAAAAGCCTGGTATATACCCAGCACCACAATTCTCAAAAAATAATAGATGAACTTTAAACAAACAAACAAGCAAACAAAACAACAAAAATCAAGAAACACACAGATGCCACAGTAGGTATAATTGCAAAGGCAGCCTCTACCTTAATAATCTGGTAATAATTAGGGGCGTAAGATTCATCCACAGGTTCCAAAAAGGGCCAGGAATCCTTGTGAGCCTTTACCACATCTAGAACTGAGAGCCAGAGGAGAACTTAATTAATACTCATGCAGGAATACTTCAATCAGAAACAGAATAGTTACTTATGGGAACTGACCTTTATACATAGCAGTGAAATCATCATCCAATTCAAATCTGTAAATCAGAAAATAAGGAATCAATAATAACTTAGACACCTTCTCTCTTTAGTTTTTTTAATTCAAATACAGACACAATGTTGACTACACCCACATTTGGGATAGTCCCAATAGTTTTAAAAAAGTTAAGTCTATAACACTGATATAACACCCTAGAAAATTATGAAGACGAGTTAGTATACTATAATGAAAAGGGTAATAGTATATTTCCCTCATCTATAAGATGATGATCAGATTGGACTTGATGATCCAGAACTTAATTTATGGTTCTATAATGTTATTTTAAGAGCACATTCTTCCTTCGATTTTACTCTAAAGGATATTTTTGCCATCTAAAGATAATCCAAAAAGCATATAATACGATGAGGAGCTCTTACCAAAAAGGATTGTTTAAAGAATTAAGTGAGAAAAGTGCCTAACACAAGGTCAGTGCTTATTGTTATTCGTTGGTACTATTATAACCGTTAAATACTCACAGGTCTTTAGCCTTTTTTTCTTCCCTTATGGGGGAATTAGGATCCAAATGGGAAAGTTCTGGAGGAAGCTCCTTCCCTTGAGCCAGCAGCCATGCCCTTTCTTCCCTGAGTTTTCTCCTCTTGGCTCGATCTACATCGAAAACAAAGGTTATGTACTCATGAGTTCAGTGCTCTCTAGATGACATGTGCATGAATAAATCCAAGAGAAGAAACAAAGATCACCAAAGTATAATCATGCAACACATTTTGCTTCTTTTGTTTTCTTCTTTTTACTAACTAGCTTGTTTCTATAGATGCTTGATAAACACAAATGAGAGGGACCACTTCTTTAGTCATATTGAGTTCAAGTCGGGGGATGAGAGCGATAGGGTAAATTTGGAAGGGAAGGCAAAGAAAAGCAAAATTAGAAGACAAACAAATGACAGAAGACTGAGGAGTATCTTGCTTTGATTACCTAAGTCTTTCATCTCTCTCAAAAAAAAAAAAAACAAAAAACAAGTAACCCATGTTTTAGGACCAGACTGTCAATCCGAACATATACACAATCCTATATTCACATCTAAGCTAACAAGGTTTATACTTACAAATGCATCCATGCTCACCAATTTGTCTGCTCTCCAACTACCCCTACGTTGGCAGGAAGCCCCTACCAAACCCGTGGTAGTAGTTAAGTTTGGCTGAGAACAAGGGAAAGATGTCAGCAGAAATTGGCAAGGAGCTGGAAGGCAGGGAGGATTTTTTTCTGGCTCATAGCCATGGTCATGAGAAACACACTTGGCATTCCACTAGGGACAGGGGAGGGGTTGGAGGGTGGCTCTCACTGCCAGCAGGGAACAAGGTCCGGAATAAAGAAAAGAGGAAGGGAAATGAACACTGTAAGACAGCAAGACAGAAAAAGAAACCAGGACAGAGCCTCTATTTTCTTTCCCAAGGGAGAGGCTCCATGTCTGTCTACTGCTATGAGGGTGACATGACCCTGAAAACAAAGTTTTGTTTTCCTGTCAATTTCCATCTGACTCCTGTTTTTGTTCCTAAATTATTTTCATTTATAAACTTACGAGTCATCTAGGTCTACTTTAAGGAAATCATCTCAAGCTTAAATTAATGAATACTCATATACAAACTGTCAAATCATAACATCTTTGCCTTTTATTTAATACAGCATCTCAAAGCTCAATGATATGCTTTTTAGTCCACTGCAATTTTTTTGTTTTTGCATTTTGCTAAAAATATAGCAACCAATTTGAATGCCTTCTTGTACCTGTATGAGAAAGAGTTCAAGGATACAAACTTAGCTAGTGGAATTGCTGGGCAGAGAATACTAATGTATAAAGTGCTTTTCAAACGCTTGTATCTATTCTTCCAACACTGATTTGATTTAACCCCCCCCACCCTCTTGGCACAACTGTGTCAAAATGATGAGTATGTAACAGATTCTGTGTTTATATTTTCCAGATTGGAATGATACTGAACATATTTACTTATTACTGTCCTACTTTGTGAATTTCTACTTATCCTTTATTTTTTAATGGGTCACTGGATTTCTTCCTGATTTGGAGAAGCGGTCTAAATCATCTGGGTAATAAGTATGTTGATTAAATGTTAAAATTATCTTCCTCCACTCTGGCTTGTCTTTTGCTTTATGGTGTTTTGCCATAAGTTAAGTTTTAAACAATGTAATCAAACATATAGATCTCACTCCTCTTATTTTTGTACTTAGTACATTATTTTATCATGATAGTTGAAGACATTTACCCATATTTTCTTCGAAAAGGTTTTGGCCTTTAGTCTGTCTGGAACTTTTTTCTCTTTTTAAGGAAAGGTGCAGGTAGGAATGAAAGCAAATAGGCAGGCAGTCAGGAAGAAACATTTATCTTATTTTACATGCTCATGTGGTTGTTACCCTCAGTCCCGGGACGTGAATAGGGTTTTGGGGGATGTATTTTAACTATGTCCAGTGCCCTGCCCTTGACTCAGCTACGAGGGCACGCCTGGAACTTATTCTTATATGAGAAGCAGAGATGTGATCTGCAGCCCCCAGCAGTAGTTGTACGGGCATCACTTACTGAAGAAACTACATGCTCTCTAAGGCCCGCTTCTGGTATTTTATTTTATCATGTCTCTCATGAATACCATTCTTTCTCAATTACTGTTGCTCTTATTTTGGTATGTGGTAGAATAAATGTTCCTAACAAATTGTTTTCAGCAATTATCTTGGCTATCCTTGGCCCCTTGCAAGCTCTCCTGTATTAATTTTGGAAACATAAAATGACTTATTTAATATATACTGAGTCAATATCAAACTTTCTCACTTGTTCAATAATTATTTTAAAAGTGTCAAAATTTTTGATTGAAAAGAAAATGTTTCTTTCTCCTCTCTCCTACCTACCTGCTCACCTTCATTCTTGCCTGGCCTTTCTTAAAAAAAAAAAAAAAGTTCATACATAATATTGGGTTGATATCTCTTAAACCTAGCTAAATTTATGACAGAGTCCACTTCAAATTTTTTATTGAAGAAAATGGGGTATTCTGTGTTCATAGAATTTCTGACTTCTGGGCTTAGCTGGTGGCAGAATCCTCCTTGTGTGTTAATGTGTCCTCCTAGCCCATGAATTTCCTATAAACTGGCAGCTATATTTTAAGACTTTTCAAACAGGTTTGATTCTTTGACAGTATTATCCCCTAGATGATGCTGTGCTTTTCTTTTTTCTTCACCTCCAGAGACACAATATCTGGCTATTTCTTTTTATAATGCTAATATTTCATTCACAATTAAGTCTGTAGGAAGCAGTCCAAATAACAGCCCAAGGACCTGGGTTTGCCACCTAGGGCTGAGGGAAAAACCAAGATGAACTACCTAACTAAAGTGCTTCTTCCTCCTCTCACTTTCTTGTCTGTTTCTGCTAGCCTTCACTCCTGCTTTCACCTTTCCTTAAAAAAAAATTTTTTTTACTAGTGGTAGCTGGATTCTTCCAATAAAATGTTTCTCATTAGTCTTTCACCTCATGTTTTAAGCAGTTACTGCTGATCAAAGTTCCAAAATAGAATTAAGTTGTAGAGAAAATAATCTGTGTGCTATTTTTTCAGTATTTCCCAGGTATATATCTGGTACCCTTAGAGATACACAGCAGAGAACTTAATTCATTACATACAATGGCTACTTTAGGGAAGTGGGGTACAAAAACTACAGCAGCAGGTCAGCTGCCTGCTTTAGACTAAATAAAGTTTGATGGAAACACAGCCTGCAAACATTTAAGCAAAATATTTACTATCTGGCCCTTTACAAAAAGTTCCACTTTAGGACATAAGTTCTTGTTTTGTTTTATTTTTAAAGAAAGGTGCAGGAAGAAATGAAGGCAAATAGACAGGCAGGAAGAGAGAGAAGAAACATTTATTCATTTCACTTAGTTGTTCATCTTGGTGGTCTGGTGGGCCCCTGCTCCCCAGCCACCCCGCACCCCACCCCAGGCCTGAGTCTTCAGCCTTAGTCCTTGAAATGTACATGCACTAAGCTGCAGTGGACTTATCTGCCAGGCCACCATAACACCGTAAGTCTCAATCATCTCCTGAAACCCTGACACAGCAAGTAATTCACCTAGATTCACTTATTCCTTTCCTGTTATACTAATCTTTTTGTTCCTGTTAGAGTGACCAAATTCTTCGATTCCTCAACAATTCTTTGCATAACTTGAAATTTCTTCTGTAAAAATCCTTGATACTTCCCTTTATAGTAACAAACTGTCCTATTAACCCCATAGGGTGATCTGATCAATGTTTTTTTTTTTTTAAATTTAAAGGAAAGGTACAGGAAGGAATGACACCAGCAGGCAAGCAGGAAGAGAGAGTAGGAAGCACTTTACTTTTATTTAGTCATTCACCTTGATAGTTCCCCCACCAGGGCCTTGGGCTCCAAGCCAGGCCCTCCATAGGTATATGGACTGTGCTCAGCCAGAGGTGGCAGATCTAAACTATTACTCCATCTGGGAGTAGCAGATCAATGTTTTTTTAAAAAAATATTAGTATGAATTGATAAAATTTATAATTCACTTGATTTTTAAAATCTATTAACACCCCCTCCCCCCTCCCCCATGGTCAAAATCTTATCTTTTATCAGTGAAATTCCCTTCAGATTGGTTCTTCTATTTTTTGATAGAACTTCCAGAAGACTTTGATGCATCTTCCTTTCTGTTTTAAGATGGTCTAAGCTCATCTTATTATATTTTTGCTGCCTAGTCATTACTCAAAAAAAACTTGTTTCCTTTTGGAGGGAAATTACATTTAGGGATCAGCATCTGAGTGTTAGGAATTCTCACTACTGGGTCATGTTGGCTTTATTTTCTTTGAAAGGAAAGGTGCAGGCAGGAATGAAGACGAGCGGAGGCAGGGAGGTAGGAAGAAAGGGGAGGAATAAGCATTTATTTTTAATTTATTGTTCATCGTGGTTGTTACCCTGGTCCTGGGTCTCAACCTGGGTCCCTGGGATGCATGTGGACTATGCCTGGAAGACTTAGTCACTAAGTCACCAGGGCATGCCTGGTCATGCTGTCTTTAAAAATGAATTTGCTCATATTGATATTTGTATAGTGAAACTGAAAATCTCATTACTTGCCCAAATTCTTCTTTGATTTTCTTGGATTTTTTTAAAAGTTTCAAATTATACATTCTCTGGTCTATCTTTTCTTTCTAGAGAATAAATCCCTATAAATAATAATATAAACAGAAGCAGTGATAAAGAAAAGCTTCTAGACTTCAAAAAGGAATACTTCTAATATTTCATTAGACAAAAAGTTTGCTTTAATACACACACACACACACACACACACACACACAATTTTAATTTAGTTGTTCACACTGGTTGTTCCTCCAGGACACCATGCAAACCTGGGTCCTTGGGATGTACATGGAATGTGCTCCTTCAGAGCTACTACCTACTGCTACTCCACCAGGGTGCAACCACTTGCTTAAATTTTTTTTTTTAAGTAGAGGTACAGGCAGAATGAAGGCGAGCAGAGGCAGGCAAGAAGAGAGATGGGGAAGAAGCACTTTATTTACATATTTATTGTTCATCTTGGTTGTTCCCAATGGCCCTTGGACATGAACCTGGGACCTTGGGACCTACATGACCTGTGCACAACGCCTACTCCATCAGGGTAAACAAACTTAAGTTTTCGTTTTTGTTTTGTTTTGTTTTGTTTTTTAAATGCAAAGAATATCATCTTTTATTTTAATTTTTTGAAATTATTTTTATTTTTACGCATTAAAATAAACTATATGTATAGGTTCCCCATTCTACATATGTAGTCAATACATGCTGCCCTCTATCAAATCACCAAGTGTTCTTCACCACTGTCCAGTGCGATCTGCCACCATTTGTCCCCCGCACCCCCCGCCCTCCCTCTCCCACCCTGCGCCCTTAATATTTTTTGTGTTACCCTGGCTGTTTCTCCAGGCTCCAGGTATTGAACCGGGGACCTTGGGATGTATGTGGACTGCATTGAGGCGCATTAAGCCACTAGGGCGCACTTGTTTGCTAATTTTTTTAAACTAGATAATGCTTAAAGGAGCTTCCTTCTATTATAGTCTGCAGAATTGACACAGCCAAAGGAATACCAAGAAATACTAGAAACCAGAAGAGCAAGGAAAGGGTTCTACCCCAGAGTAGTGTTCAGAGAGCGAGTGGCCTTGTCAACACCAGTATTTTCAATCCCTAGCCTCCAGAACTGTGAAAGAATACATTTCTGCTGTTTTAAACATAGTTGATAGTGATTCGTTAAAGTAGCCAGAGGGAACAAATACAGAATCCAATCCCCTTTTCTCCTGAATTCTACTGCTGCTCCTGAGAAATAACTATCATGATTATAGAACATCTCTTATAAGTAATCTTTCTTTCCAAACTGGTTATTTTAATTATCTGTGGACCACATGTCCTATGATTCAGGACCATGTGTCTACATGTAATTTCTTTTATTAAAGGAAAGGTACAGGCAGGAATGAAGGTGAGTAGGTAGGCAGCCTAAAGGAGGAGGCATGTTTATATTTCAGTTGTTCAAACTGTTGTTTCCCCATAGACCTGGGATTCGAACCCAGGGGTATGTGGCTTGCTCCCTGGGAGGCGACTGACCTAATCGCTGCTCCACCACAGTGCACCTACATGTAATATATATCCAATTTACATTTCTTCTTGCATCATGAATCTGAGGATCATGCTTTTTCACTGAATCAAGAAAGTTATCAACCAATATGTTTGAATATTTTCACTGCCCTATTGTATTTCATTCCAGAACTTAGACATATTAGATCCTCAACTATATACCACCTGAGTCAGCTACCAAGGGACTTGTTATTTCCCACTGTATCATTTTTCCATTGTCTACTGATGGGCTTTATATTCTGTTAGGAGTCCTGGAGGGAGAAGGGAAGGCAGGACGGGAGAAGGGAAAGCAGGGATGAGAAAAGGGATTTCTTCCTTTCTGGTGGCTTTGCCATTGCTGTTCAACACCACGCAAGCAGTGGTCCCCCAAGTGGGATGAAGCAGCTGGTTCTGACAAGTAGGTTTTTCTCGTAGGCCCAGAAATGGTTCCCTCTGTCCAGAGTAGCAGTAGCACTCCATCTTCCAACCTACAGAGCCCTCCTCAACTTGCAGTTTCAATAATACACCCCTTTACCTTTGACCTTCTGGCTTTAGTGGTGTCGCCTATGGGCTCCCTCAGAGTTTCCTTTAACTTTATTTCTCAAATGGCCATTTATCCAATGACCCATAAAAAATTCTTTTTGTTACACTTGCTAGTGCAGGCTTTATTTTCAGAGGGGACATTAAATGATTACCCACAAGGAACTTGTGTCTTCACTTTCATCTTTCTCTCAGTGCTGTGTTCTATACATTTTTCCAGATACACATAACCAGTTCTTTTCTTCATGTGCATCTAAGTTGTAAACCTGACTGCTAAGTTATTATTTGAATAACTATACTTTATTTATTTATACTTCTAGAAGTCCTAATTGTTTTCTTTGAATTTGTCAGTTTTTAATCCAAGGCTATTTTTAATTCCTGTTTCAAATTCCTTCCTTTTCAATTCTCATAATAGTAAGTAAAGTATTTGTCTGTTGCACCTAACAACTGTTGATCACACTGATGCTTCTTATATGCTTTGAAATGCTAATCATCTACTCATCTTTAGCAGAAATTTATTTACAGCTATCATTCCTGGGGTACAAGTAAGATTCCCTAAACTGACCACTCCGCACACACAATTCCCCCTAACAGTATCCTTACTAATAGAGTGTTGTTTTCAGTCCTCCACTCCTACATTCTGGCTCCTGATAATTTTCGTTACTTGGTTAAAATTTCAGGTATGTTCAGGATATTTATATACTATCAGACAAAATATCGTAAAATGGATTATATTACAAATAGAATTTTAATGTCCATTCCCATACTGATTTGTTTCACTTAGCATGAATATTTGTCATAAATATTCCTTTTTTTTTTAAAGGAAAGCTGCAGGCAGGAATGAAGGTGGTCAGGCAGGCAGGCAGGCAGAGAAATGAGGAAGAAGCATTTCACTATACTTTTTTGTTCACATTGGCTGCTCCCCCTAGACTTGGGAAGCCAACCCAGGTCCTCGAAATGTACATGGACAGCACTCCTTCAGAAGCAGCTGACCTAACCACCACTCCATCAGGGCATGTTAATAATCTTTATATACAAAAATACTAAATAAATAGTACTATATTTGGCCTTTTCCCTTTTTCTTTAAAAATTTTTAGTAAATGTAAATAAAATGCTTTTTAACCATTTAAGTATACAATTCAATGGCATGAAGTACATTCTCAATGTTGCATAACTGTTATCAACGTCCATTTCCAGAACTTTTCATCATTCCAACAAAAACTTGGTGTTTACTTAACAGTAACTCCCCATTTCCCTCTTTCATCAGTTAATTTCACTTAATATAATGTCTTCAAGGTTCTTCCATGTTGTAGCATGCATCAGAACTTTATTCCTATATAAGACTGAATAATATAGTGCACTCTGATGGAGTAGCAGTTAAGACTGGGGCTTTTGGCCAGTACAGTCCACATGCATTCCAAGGACCCCAGGTTCCAGTCTCGGGGAGTCTTGGGATAGTGGTAGGGGTGATGGTTGGAGGGGGTGGTGAGAACAAATAACAGGTGGTGAGAACAAATAACATGAACAACTAAATAGAATAAATAAAATGCTTCCTTCTCTCTCTTGCTTCGTGACTGCCTCTGTTCGCCTTCATTCCTGCTTGCACATTTCCTTTAAAAAAAGAAAAAGATCATGACGCTTCACATTAGTTTTGCCATAATTTCAGGGGACCTGCATGCTAATTTAATGACTGACTACCACCACTGCAGGGTTGACAGGGTATAGAGGCATACAAGAGAGTAAAACTAAAACCACTGCTCCTTTTTATAGATAAATCTTAAACAACAATATGAAAATTTTTCTGGTACATACTCAGCAGATTATTATTTATATTGGTAAAAGGAACCACATAATGAAGTACTCGTAGAGTGTAATGTCACAAAATGCTTATTTTTCTGGATTAACTGCTCTGTTTTACATTTTGGCGTGCTCTGGTGGCTCGGGTGTTAAAAATCTGTGGCCGTGGTGCAGTCCACAGCCTGGAGTCTAGGAACAACTGAAATGAACTACTAAATAAATAAAATGCTTCCTCCTCCTTTCTCTTCCTGCCTGGCCCCTTTCATTCCTCTTTTAAGAAAAAAAAAAGTAATTTCTCCTATCAGCAAATGATCTATTATTTTCCCTCTTTGTATTCAGCTGACAATTAAGTCAGGAACAGTTTACTGCTGCAATTATTACATTTATTTATTTATTTATTTATTTATTTATTTATTTATTTATTTATTTATTTATTTATTTACTTTTTAAAAGGAAAGGTCCAAGTAGGAATGAAGGAGACAGGCAGGTAGGCAGGAGGGAAGAGGAGAGAGAAACACTTCATTTGTATTCAGTTGCACATGTTGGTTGTTCTCCCTGGTCCAGGACACGAATACATGGACCACACACAAGCCCTACTCCACTAGGGCGTGCCTATTATTGCAATTACTTTATAATCTGCAAAAGTCTTTATTCTTTTTCTTTTTCTCTTTTTTAAAGGAAATGTACAGGGAGAAATGAAGGAGAGCACGTAGGCAGGAAGAGAGAGAGAAGAATTTATGCATTTTATTTAGTAGTTCACCCTGGTTGTTTCTCTCCCCACCCACAACCGGGACCCTCGGGATATATGTGGACTATGCCCAGTGGACTTTCCCACTAAGCCACCAGGAAGCACCTCTCTTCATATTGTTTTCAATATGACTGTGAGCTTGCTATGGGCTAGGCACTGTTCGTTTTTTTTCATTTAATCCTTCTAAAAGGTCTGTACAGCCCTATTTGATAGGATCACTGGTCACCTCTACGCACTCACTTCCGCCAATCTTCCCCTTGCGTAGCTCGCTCTGATGCAGTCATACTGGCCTTCTTTCTGTATGTTCCCACAGCAGTGCTGTCAGATATTAATATGACACCCTCATACAGTTCATTATTAAAAGTTGTATTTTCAGAGAACTTTCTTGACAATTTAAATGCCACTTACTTACATCACTTTATTCCTCAATCTGTTTTAGTTTTCTTTAGATCTCTCACCACCATAATTTTACATTATTTGTTAATTTTGTCTTCCCAAAATAGGAAAGTAAACTCTACAAAAGAGCTATTATGATTAATAATATATTCCTTGAAAAGTGAGTAGCACAGAATGGGTGCTCAGAAAATATCTGTTGATTTAAAAAACAGCAACATAGATATTCTCAATCTTGTTGGTGAGAATCTAAGCCACAAAACTGTATTTAACTTGTACAAATAACAAATTAAATGACAACTGCATCCCCAGTAAGAATCCCAATGAAAATTACAGAACTCCAGTGAAAATATAAAGTTACAGTTACTGTCTTGAGGAATTTAAATCTAGCACTGGAAAGAAAACATGTAAAATCTGACATGTGGCATGCACTACATAATGTGGAACACACTGTATTTGTAGATGAAAGACTGAAGCTCTTTAAAAATGAAGAAATGATCAAGGCAGTAATGTGAGAGAAAAAAAGTATATAGTAAGGTTAGAATACTTTAAATTTCAGAGTCCAACTTAAATATTACATTGAAACACTGCTTTAAAGAAATTAAATTCATATTATGGTGGTTATTAAAACCGCAAAATTCAATACCTTATTTAAAAGAAAAACATTAGTCTGTATTAAACCAAATCAAATGACCTGTTAAGGCATGCTTTATCAGGTTTAGTTTATGATTACAACTGCTATCTATTACTAATATATCTAAGGATGGTTATTAGCCTTTGCTTTAACTACAAGTGAAGGAAAAAAATCTCATTACCAATAGCTGGACCTAAGTCTAAGAAAACGATTTTATCTTATTAATATTAATGGCGATCCTCTAGATTTGTATAGTGCCATACTTGAGACAAAATCTTCTTAACTAAAATCTTAAGACTTCTTTCTTAAGCATATTTCATTTATATTTAAAATTAATATGTGAAATTAGTTACCATTATAACCTTAATTTTTTTTTTTTTTTTTTGGTACTATTCACATGAGTGACACAGTAGAGATGAGAACAAGCAAGAGACTGGAAGGAACACAAAGAATGACAAATACAAGTGCTTCTGTAGAAATGTAAAGGCAGTCAGAGGAACAGACAAGACAGAATATAATTTACAAAATACTTAAGCAGAAATTGCCAGAGAGGGCGTCAATAAATGATGGAACTAGTTTCACTTGGGTTTGCCTACAGAAGAGTTATATCTTTATACCAGATTGTATAGAAAGTCCACATACCTTCCACTGCCTTGACCTTTTCCTCCAGTTCTCGCTTCCTCTCCTCCTTTAGCATCTGCTCCTGTTCCTTTTTCTGTACTGCTAGAAGAATCTGACGTTCTTCCTCCTCCTCTCTGCGCTTCTGCTTTTCTATTCTGGTAAGCACAGGGGTCTCCTGTGAGGAGTCAATAAGTACATAGTGTCAAGATACGATAACGTTTAAAATTGGGTCTTTGTTAGAATAAAGGCTTAATTTTTATTTAATTCAATTTATTCACTAAATAACAGTATGTAGTATTAGGCAAATAAGAAGGGAAATTTTATCCTAACCACACATTGATTAGCATCATCTATAGAAGAAATGGATAGTATGCTTATGCACACTAACATGATACATGAGAACACAACTGAGATTTAAAATAAGGTAAAAGTTTTGGGCCTGATGATTCTTATGACTTATACTCTTTGAGAGATAATCTTATGAAGAATATGCTGGACCAGAGAAAAGAGAGAAACTGAGACAGTTCAGAGATACCATTCTTACAGAGTGAATGTTTGATAAAGGTCAAATCTTTTTCCTTTTTTTAAAGGAAAGTTGCAGGCAAGAATGAAGACAGGCTGGCAAGCAAGAAGGAAGAGAGGAAGAAGAAGCAAATTAGATTTTTTTATGTTAGTGAAGGTGAAATGTTAAAAAGGACACGCATTTAAATAAACCAAAAAGAATTAAAGACTCAATTTTAATAATGTGGATGAATTCCAAACCCTTAACTTTTACTTTATTAATAAAACAATGAATCCCAACTGGAAACTTGGTGGGAGGGTCACGATGCAGGCTGATGACAACGAAGAGTAGCACTGCACACCGAACCCAGAACTGAAACTGTTTATTTTCAATTTCTTCCCTTGACTTTTATATTGTGATGAAAGACAGAATTTTTCTTTTTTAAAAAAGTGTTACTGAAGAGAGACTAAGTACCGCCTCTCAGAGAGAACACCTGCAAGGTGCAGAGACAGAAAAATGAAGCAGGTGTCAACACAGGGAGAATTCATGTTACCCTCCCAGAAAAGATACTTGATTGTCCATTTTACGTGAAATAATAAGGAATGTGGCTTTTCTTAACAGATCTTTTCAGGAGGAAGAGGATCCAAGAACCTTCTAGGCTTGGTAGATGTCCCAGTTTTATGCAGTGGATAATGTACAGGTGTTCTTAATGTGGGGATGAGTGCAGACTGTCATTTGTAATACAGACCTTCACTAAATCCCAAAACTGCTCTGATTAAAATGTGATAGTATTTTATTTATGGCCCTTAAACTCAGTTTAGATTTTCATTTGACTGAACTCGGGAGTGGTCTTGCATAGGTAGTAGGTCTTCTCACTCATTTTTACTATCCAAATTCTAAGTCTGATTATGAGTACTGACAGGGAAAAAATGTGGATTGAATAAAAGTGGAGAGACCAAAGTGAACAAAAAAAAATACACCCAGTATTATTGCACATATATTGCACACATAATACTATACCCATAAGAAGTTTCAGTGGCCCAAAGAGTACTAAAATTCCTAAAATCTTTATCTTATAACCAGAGAAGGCAGTTTAGATTTGCTAAGTTTCTGGCATTAGGCAAAGACAACTCTTCTGAAGAAACATCTCCCCCCTACTGCTTCCTAAATGCTTCTACACTCCTCCAGGAGTACCTTTTCTCCCACTGACCCCAACTCTCCAGGGCCTTACTCCAACGTTTTGGCAACATCTCTACCCAGTTGAGAGGTTATGATGAAACTACAGTTAACAAATGAAAGCTAACCAAAAAAACTGTCCTTTGCTCTTTTTAGCTGCATAGTGACTCCAAGCAGATGCCCATAAGATCTTAACTGATTGGCAGTGTGGGGGGAGGCGGGGAGATGAGATAGAGATTAAATAGCCTTGTCAAAGGAATTGTCATTCAAAAAAAAGTCACAGTGCTTTCTATAATCAAACACAATTGAAAAAGGGAAAATAAACAAACCATGAGCTATTTGCAAATGCATTATAATAATAATAATGAATCCATCCCTTCCTAAGGACAGCAGATGAAAATATGAAATATTCTTCCTTTAATCAATACAAGGGGATATTCAACAGGATCAGCATTTAAAAATTGAAATGCTAGCCAATAATTTTTTAACGGAAATATTAAGTCATCAGAAGAGTCATCTGATAAATAAATATAAGAGGTATTTTAGGCAATAAGTCAACAGAAGGGAAAAAAAAGGGAAAAGAATTCTATAGATAAACTTATCTATAGAATTCTTTTTACAACAAAGAACAAATTAGTATGTGGTAAAAAGACTTGCAAATAAATAACATCAGTCTCCCACAAAACAAAGGGAACATCAATACAAAATTCACAAAAGAAAAACCAGTGATCAAAATGAAAAACAGGTTCTTTTCGGTTACAAAATTGTTAATAAAGTGATATATTTGTAAATATATGGAAAAAGGAAAGCTATTAATCTGTTGGGGCACAGGTCTTCTGCAGAACCATTTGGACTTATATATCAGGAACCCTAAATAGATCCATCACACTTCTGTGACTATCTTATAGATGAGACAGGCAGGCAAACTACTTCTATCAACAGATTAAAGTCAACATTATTTAAAATAGTAAAAAACTGTAAGATAACCTTAATGCCTAAAAATAGGTGACCTCTAACAATCATCTAAACACATCCTTAAAAATTATGTTTTTGAGAAATGTTTAGTAAGATATGAAAATGCTCACAATATTAAATAAAAACACAGGTCACAGTCAACGTGATCTGAGTTTTGTAATAATGAAGAGCATTTATTATGAAGCAAATAGATAAAAACACAAATAATGACCCCTGAATTGAGAGAGTACTAGTCTTCTACAGTTTTTTACACATATTCTCTGAAGTTTACTGTAAGAACATGTACATTCTTTTGGACTCAGAACAACCCTTGCCAAATAAACTGGGAAATGAACTAGTTTTATATGTTCTAAAATGATCTAATTGTCTATTAATGTTTTATTCTCTTCGCTAAGTCACCTTGTTAAAAGTCTAAAATCAAAATGTTAGAGTGGAAAAAGGTTAGGATATATAATTTTTTAAAAATTATAGGAAAGGGATAGGCAGGAATGAAGGCAATAGTAGGCAAGCAAGCAGAAGCGAGAAGAGGAAGAAGCACTTTATTTATTTTTCATTGAGTTGTTAACACTAGTTGTCTCCCCCCAGGTCTGGAACTAGAACCCAGGGGTATGTGGGCTACATCCTTTGGAGGTGACTGACAGACTCCCCCAGGGCATGCCAGGATTTACAGATTTTTAAGGTTAGATATTTAAAACTGATGATAAGCAGTTTAAAATATTTTGGGAATAATGAAGAATTAAACTCAGGAAAATGATAAATGTATAATTCATGAGTACAGTAAAGTGGCAGGCTACAAATCAATATACAAAAACCTGATGCATTTTTATATGCAAATAATGACAGAAGAAAAGAAAATCAAGAAAACGATCCCATTTACAACAGAATCTCTAAGACTTTCTTAAGGGAAACAGAGAAAGAAGATACAAAGAGATGGAAAGGTAGCCCACGCTCATGGATGGGTTTAATGTAACCCCTGTCAAAATCCCACTGGCATTCCAAGGAAATAGAAGAAAAAATAGTTTTGTTTTTTCTTAGTTTTAATCTTTTTTTAAAGGCAAGGTATAGGCAAGAATAAGGGAGAGTAGGCAGGCAGGAAGAAGAGGCGGAAGAATTTAGTTGTCATCATTGGTTGTTCCCTTGGCCCCAGGTCTTGAACCCTGGACCTTGGAATGTACGTGGATTTTGCCTGGTTTAACCCACTAGGCCATGAGGGCATGCAAGAACAAAAAAATTTTTAAATTAGTATGGGATAACAAAAAGACCCTGAATAGCCAAAACAACAAAAATGGAGGTATCACACTCCATGGTATATTGAGCTATACTACAAAGTGACAGTGAACAAAACTGAATGTTACTGGAATAAAAAGAGAGACAAAGACCAGTTAAACAGAACTGCATCACCAGGAAAAAACTCACTCATATATGGTCAACTAATTGATGATACAGGAGCCAAGATCATACAATGGAGAAAGGAAAGTTTGTCAGGAAATCCGGACAAACACTTGGAAAAGAATGAAACTAGATCACTCTCTAATACCATACACAGAAATTAATTCAAAGTGGATTGGAAACTTGGATGCAAGACTGGAAACCAAAGAATTCTTAGGAAATAACACAGATAAGACATTCTATAACATCAGCTTTCAGAGGTCTTTGGAGACACAATTCTGGTGGCAAGCGAAACAAAATAAACAAATGGAACTGCATCAAACTAAAAAGCTTCCACACAACAAAAACAACCTACTGACTGAGAGAAGGTATTTTGCATAACACGTTTCTGACAAGGGCTTAATATCCAAAACATACAAAGGGTTCATAAAATTCAACAACAGAAAAACCACCCTATCAAAAAAATGAGCAGATATTTCTCCAAAGATGACATGAAAAAATGTTCTTCCTCATTTATACTTTCGAGATTGGTATAAAAGTCTAGAAACAATAAATGTTGATGAGGATGCAGAGAAAAGGGCTCTGACATTGCTGATAAGAGTAAAAAAACTGGAGCAAGTCTTACGGAAAGCAGTATGGAGAGTCCTTAAAAAAATTAAGAATGGCAGCATACCCTGGTGGCATAGTGGTTTGGTCAGCCACTGCAGTCCCATACATCCCAAGGACCCTAGTTTGTGTCCCAGGGAAGGGTGTGGGTAAGGCGGAGCAACCAAGATGAACAACTGAATAAAATAAAGTGCTTCTCTCTCTCCCTTCCTGTCTCTGCTTGCCTTCATTCCTGTTTGCACCTTTCCTTAAACTTATAAAGAAATAAATATAAAGAAATCCCATATGATCCTGTCATTCCACTTCTGGGTATTTATCCAAAAGACACAAACACACTAACTTGCAGATATATACCCCATGTTTATTGCAGCATTATTTACAATAGCCAAGAACTGGAAACCACACAGCCCTTGAGAGATAATACACTGCCATGATGAAACTTAAAGAGTGGATTATGCTAAACGAGCTAAATCAGAAGGATAAAAGCCAATACTGAGAATGAACTCACTCATATGGGAACTGTAAAAAAAATGAAACAAAAAATAGACTAACGAAAAAGCAACTCCTGGATATTAATGACAGAACTGAGGTTACCTGTAGTAGAGTAGGTGGAGGGTGGAAGCAAATGGGGGGTGGGAACCAATGGACAACAGCAAAGAACTTTTGGTAAGTAGGTGGTAGGCAGGGTGTGTTGTCATGTATCTAAGGAACGGGAAAAGACTGCACATATGGGTTTATATGATTTCGTAAATCAAAATTATCACAGTAAATTTTTTTTAAGTGCATAATTCAGTGGCTTTTAGTATAACGTTGTACAACTATCATCTATACTAAGTTCCAAAACATTTTTAAAACTCCAAAAGAAAACCCTGTACCTATCAACAGTCACTCCCCATAGCCCACTCACACAGTCCCTGGGGCCTCTATCAACTTATTTATCCTGGATATTTCACATAAATGGAATCACATTTTATCTAGCTAGTCATTTTTTTTTAAATACATTAATATTTACACTACACACATAAGATGCAGTAATTAAGCAATTTATAGCATCTTATCAAACTTAAAGCTCCCACATTATCTGTTAAAGTGGAGGGAATAAAAGATAGTCAAGAACCTATGACATTGGCTTGACTGCCTTGATCACTGTGGTGCTTTCACCGGATATGTCAATCACTGCCTCTATGTTTCATTTCACTTGTTCTCTAATCACTTTCTGCAGACTTTCCCACACCTTGGTACTGCCTTGTTACTTACAGATACCCGTTTAAACATACCTCTTTGTCTCACATTTCTTATGCCCCCTTTTTCTTTCATCAGTCTGTGTTAAAATTTCAGCAATTCCCACCTGATGTGTTATCTAATTATTTTATATATCGCATCATACACATCTGGAAAAAAAAAAAAAAACTGTTCTGCACCAAGAATCTGTTTTGAAATTTCTGTGCTAATTCTCAGCAGTACACCATTCCAAGATAAAGCAAGTGCTAATCAAAACACCCACCACTAAAGGACAGGACTTACACTTCTGAAAGTGCTTCAAGCTAAAATAGTACAGAGAAGTATAACCAAATGAACAGCTAAAAAATTATTTTAGGGTGTGTACTGTGGCACAGTAGGCCAGTACACCTGAGGGCAGTCCCACATACAACCCAAGGTCCCGGATCCAAGATTCAGGTTGGGGGAATAACTGAATAAAAATGAATAAAGCACTTCCTTCTCTTTTTCTTTTCCTGCCTGCACCATTCCTTAAAACAAACAAACAAAAAACTGTCTTGCACTGCATTTTTTTTTTCCCCTTTAAAAGGGATCAGTTGCAAATGGGGTGGGGGTGGGGGTGGGTGTTTAAATGTTTTATAGATAAAAGTCCTGCCAGAATCAAGGAAAGATTTTAATGAGAAGCTAATTAAAATACCACTCTGAAACACTCTAAAGGATTACAAACAGACTCTCTGGTGGAAGCAGTGCCCAGGACTCCCCCTTCAAGGCTCCTCTCTGTGGGCAGGTCATCAAATTCCCTGGTATCCTTGCCAATTTTAGTGGCACACCTGAGACTATATCACTGGAGAGCTTCCTGGCAACGGCAATGTCCAGAGTCTTCTGACAAAAAATAACCCCTGAAGCTCTAATCCCAGAGTTCAGCGAGACCATCTACCTTCGCTGATATTTTCCCCAGGAGTCGCAATTAAAGATTTGTTGAGCCAGAGAGTTTGAACTCCTGGGTGACCAATAGTTTCTGCCTGTGAGGCTTTAAAGACCTAAAAATCTCTATTGTTTTATTTATTCTTCCTTTTTGCTGTCCTTTACTGAAGGGTCCCCACATCCTCAAAGAATCCAGCCACACCAGAAACCAGACAGATCCCCCAAATATATATAGCAGGGTGAAAGGGGAAGTAAATAACTTATGTTCCCAACATGTCTTCCTGGAAACAAAACCCAGCATAGACAGACAGAAAGGTACGGGGAGGAGAACTTACCTCACTTTAGTTCCCTCCCCTTTGCTCCCAAGAATTTCTACTGTTTTAAACAAAAGCACAAAATGCATGCCAAAACCAAGGTTTTCTCCAGTATATTTGGTACTATGCCATAATAAATATTCTGAATCTCTACAACACCATTGTTAACTTGTATTTAAGACTGAGAAGCAGAATATTAAAAAGAAAGGCTCTGCCAAGAATTACTAAAAGAAGTTTTAGTGTTTGAAGCTAAGGTTTTGTTTGCAGCAACAAAGAATGAGCCTTTTGGTCCATATTCAGACCACTATGCCACAATATGTAAGTGCATGTTAGGGCATTTTGTACTCAGCAGAGAGCAGTGATCAGAAAATAGGAAAGAGGTTTCATGGAGGCGTTAACTGCCAAGGTAATAAAGATCATGGAGGGGACCCAACAAGGCGAGATGTGCTGGAAAATCATTTGAGAACATGGCTGGATACCAATTACCAAAGGTCATTCTAAAAATAATGAGTGCTAGGGGAAGGAAAAGACTGGGGAGATCGAAGTCAACAGAATTGTCAATTCAAAGGCACTTCAGCGGTGGACAACTTGTCTCCTGGAAAGAACACCTCTGTGAGCGGAAGAGATTAAGGATAAACTGAAATACCCTAAAGCAAATAAAAGATTATTATAAATTCTATTTTCCTTTCTCAAGGCTTAAGGTAGAATATATTTAATGACAAGATCTTTGTAGTTAGTGCCACTGCAATTAAGAGTCAGGAAAACATAAAGTAGGCCCTGCCAGACTGAAACAGGCCAAAGACATGTTGTAAACTTAATATTTCCTTACGTTTTATACGCAAAACTTTATATGATCACAACAATTGTTTAAATATTCACTGAAACATACTAAAATGTTGGTTTTATGAATGGTTTAGAAGAAAGTTATGCGAAGTGGTCAGCACTGAGTCTAGACTGTGGAGTTAAAGATTTGTAAGAAATGGAGAAAACCTGCCTCTGGTAAAAGCTGCAGATGGAGGTACTAGAGAGCTGCAGGTGGTGAGTAGTCTATTTTCTGCCCTTTCTATTCTTACAGATGGGAAGAAGAGTCAGGAGAGATCACTTTCTAAGCCTGTTTCTGCCATATTCCTGGCTTCACCCTTCATTCTACTCTGTTTGACTTCCTTCATTAAATATATCCTTAACTGCAATCCAGAGTCTTTTGGTCTCACTTCACTCCTATTTTACCCATTCTAAAATCTCAGTAAATATAAATTTGTCCCTTCCTACAAGTGTGATGCTAGAGCAAATCATTTAACTATTCTAAACAATTCTACAAAATGAAAATACCCAGAGTTGGCTCCTAGATGTTGCTGAGAAAGATCTTTTATCAATCTCTGTAGTTGTTGCCCCAAAACTCTAACACTGTATCTTCACTTCCACCTGATACTCTCTCTTCCAGGACAGAGGAATATCCTAATATTGTCCTGACCCCTAAATACTTTGTGTTTTCACTTAGGAATAATGTGAGCCACTTGATTCCATGGGGAGGCCTTGCCTCTTATGCACTTGATCTGATTGGACTTTCAGCTACATCCATTCTCTTTCGTACTCACTGATGCCTTCCATGTCCAAGCAATATCTCCAATTAAAAAGCAAAACAGGAACCTGCCACAAACTCCTCATTCCTCATTCTTTCATGATCTGCCATACTTCTCAAAAGGACAAATTCATTAGTGAGAATTCAGTCTTTGTTTACTACTCAACCTCTTGCCACCTGACCCCCGTATGTTGCAGACTCTAATAATCAGCCCCTCCACTCTGACCCACCCTTCTCGTTCAGTCTAGACCTACAGTTCCAATAGCAGGGATTATACTGCTATTTTCAGATGGACGTATTGTTCATTGATTTCTTTTGTCCCAAGTTTTCATTACAAAATCAATTATCATGGCATGACTAGAGAAGTATCTTCCTAAAACAAAGATGTAATAACTTCACTTCTCTTCCCACTGCCTACTGAAAATAAACATGACAGAGGATTCCAAAAACTGAAAAATTCAGCATTTTCTTCCACTATATATTACAATATATTTTATGTGCCTACCTCTGTTTTTTTGTTTATATTACTCCTGTAGTGTAGAATGCTCTCTGATAAACTCCTCCATTCCTATTAAAAGTCATTGCTATCGTACAAGATTTAGGTAACACAAAGCTCTGCCTGCCCTGACTCCACTTTCTTTGCCCATTTCTAAGTCCTTCCATTTTTGCATTCATGAACCGCTATTAAATTGTGTATGTATACAGTAATACCTACCTTTCTCATTTATATTATATTAACTAAAGATGAGAATCATCCCGAGATCATAAGAATGAAAAGAGTGAACTCATGTCTTACTTTTATAATTCCTTTTCTTTCTAGAAATGCATCTTACATACAAGAATGCTCCATAAAAGTTTGTGATTTAAAAAATGCAGGTAAAGGTAATAAATAAGTAAGTAGGAATAAATGGAGTACATGAAATAAAATGGAGACACCTCCCAGTGGCGTAATGATAGGTCTGCTGTCTCCAGCCAAGCGCAGTCCATACACATCCCAAGCACCCCGGTTTGCATCCTGGGGCCAATCAAGATGAACTAAATAAAAAAACGCTTCTTCCTTTTCTCTCTGCTTGTCTGTCTGTTCACCTTTACAGTTGCCTGCACCTTTCCTTCAAAAGCAAATAAAACCAACAGAACTCATGTCTCCCTTGTTGATCTTTACTACTAGCAAAAAACTCTCTTAACATTAAATATTAAAAAAAATGCTTTGTTCCCAATTATTAAAGGAAAGTCATGTTTGATACCTTTCAGTTGAAGGGAATGACTACGGAAGAGGGTGGTGTGAGCAGCTAGAGATTAAAGGCAGTTGTAAAAGGCAGTTCAGCAGCAATAGTGAGAATGAGAGTAGATGACCAGGTTGGGAACCAAAGTGAGTAAGGAGGGATGCAGTGACCAGGAGTCAGAGGGCTCACTTGAAAAGATTTAGAGTCCTGAGATAATGCAAGACGCTTGGAAATGATTACTGAGAAAAATTTCAAAGAAGGCGCTTTAGAACTGTCTAGAGCTAGGTAATTATTCTGAAGGCCAATGCAAGTTTTGAAATTTTTGTAGAATTAGCCCCATAGCTTCACCACTGGAAGCTCTATTAAGAGGTACTAAGCAAGGGTCTTTGTGGTGGAGAAGAAGAATTTCTATGGCATCAGTATTGATATCTATCTAACTTTGATCTTTGGTATTATTTAATAAAAAATCTTGAGACTTGAAAAATCAACATGGTAAAAGAACAAAAGACAGAAAAATATAAATGACAATAAGGTGCAATGTATACAAAAATGAAACATACCCACAGAGCAATGGCAATAGATTTAATGAGAAGCTTTAGAAATCTTTTCTGTTAAGAATGACTAAGCCTAGTGCAAAGGCAATTTCAATTGCTAAAGGGGGTTGGGACTCTCTTTTTTCCAAAAGCAACTGCTAGTTTCCTCAAACAAGTCCACAAGCAAATCCTTTATGAGCCAAGACTCTAGTAGAAAGAATTCTTCAATTTTAAATAAATGTAAAAACCTGGAACTCTCTTTCAAAGGGGTTGTGCCAATTTGCCATGCTAGAAGCAATGGAAGCCAATTCCAGTTTGATTCCAACTTTGCCAAATTAGATAAAAGTTAATAATAAGGAGGGTGATCATTTTGATACAGGTGAATGTATTTCTCTCCATACTTTTACTTTGTTCTTTGTGTGAATTATCTATATGCCTAGTCAATTTATTTGTTAAAGACCTAGTGTTTGACGTGTCTTAGTGGCCTAGGAGTTAAGTGGGGGGCTGGGGCGTAGACTTTACAAGGACCTTGTTCAAGACGGGGGGTTGGGGGGATGAGAAGCGCACACGTGCATACACACACACGTGTACACACAACCAAAAAATAAAGTGGAAGTACTTCTTTCTTAACTTCCTTCCCTAAAAACAAAATTCAAAGAACAAAAAATGCAGCATGTGCTGGTGGCCTAGCAGATAAAGTCACCAGAGGTAGTCCACATACATCTCAAGGACCCGGATGGAGACCTGGGGCCAAGGGGAGTAACTAAGATGAAAAAATAAAACAGTAAAGTGCTCTTCCCCCTCTCTCTTTCTGCTTGTCTACTAACCTTCATTCCTGTACCTTCCCTTAAAAAAAAAAAAAAAAGCTAAAAAAGAAAGCACCTAATGTTTGTAAGTGGTATAAACATTACTGCTGCTAACTTCAAAAACAAGTAATTTTACTAGCCTATAATCCCTTTTATCTAAATCTTACCATAAAAGCTTAATTTTTATAAGGTCAAGTCAGACCTGACCCTCCGATTTCATTTACTATTTCAAAGTCTGCAGGGCTAGTATATCTTCAAAGATGCATTTTATCTGCTTTACTTCTCTTCTGACTTGCATTTATTTTGATTAGAATAGGAATTCAGTTTCTGACCAAGATTTCTCATCAAATTTCCATCACCAAAAACAAGGGTAATGACCATGTATCTGTTGATTGCTAATTACTGTTAGGAACACTGAAATGGGTTCTTTCATCTCATTTCCCCCCAAAATTCTATGAAGTTGCAACCATTTCTTTTGACTAATAAGAAAACTAAAATGAAAAGACATCAAGTAAGTTTTCCAAAGGGATGGCTATGAAAGGGTAGCACTGTAATTCAGTTTGGAAAAGCTCAGGATGCTTCCACATCACATTAACCCTTCATCTACTGTCCATGTTGTTTTGTGCTTCCATTACATGTTACATTTCAATATGAAATGTTTTTTTTTTAAATCATATCATATATCATATTCTGTTCTACTGATGCATGTTTCAATGGCCACATATGAATCAGACACTTTTTATTATTAGAACAAATTCCCTCTTGACCAAAACAATTAGGACCGGTAATAAGTTAACATTGTAAAAAGCAAGAAATTGAAAAAAAAAATTAACTTAATGTAATAATTTACCGCTATTCACCAGTCATATGGTGAGGGTTTTCCAAGATTTACATAAATCGTTCTCTTAAACCTTCATCTAATTTTTAACTGAAAGTGAGATATCAAAGATACTTATAATCTGGATGCAGAAACATTAAGATTTTGATGATTTTTTCCCATCCCTTTTTAATTTTTACTGTTTTACCTTAATTTGACAGTCAACTTTTAAGAAGCAACTCATCTTTGATGATTTTTAAAAATAACTTAATAGAAAATGTATGCTCATTTTACTGATTTAATAATAAAACTGTATAATTAAAAAGTGCAACGGACACAAGCAGGTTTGTAAAAATATTACAAGCAACTGTTATAAACATGTAACAATAGCTGAATGCCAAGCTCAGCCAAGCTGTAAAGAGGAGCTAAATCTGTAGAGCCTTGAGGAAATCATTTATGATAGCTGGTCTATTAAGTGAAAGTCCCATGGGAAAGCCTCGATTATGTTGATTTGTGATAATGCATTGGCAGGGCCAGTCACCCTGCTGCTCTCCCCTACAATATTTACACTCTGCTGTCATATCAGAGGAAAGTTTTTATTATGCTGAGATTTGAGCTAGGGTGACAGTAAATGTTTATCTAGGTGAATATTATAGCTATCAAAATGAAATTATTTCCTTTCAGGGACGGACAGATAGGCCTTAACATATTTACATGAGACCATAAAAAAATACTGACGAAATTTTTGTATTTTTTTCCCCCGACCATGCACAAATTAGTTAGGTTCAGAGCAAATTGTATTTTGTTGCTACTGTAGTGAGTTTATTTATGATTTTAAAACCTAGCGTGTATTAGAATCACTGAAGATTCACAACTGCAGATTCACAGTTATCACCTCTAATGTTTCTGATGACTGGGAATGGTACACTGGCAAGATCTCAAGCTTAAGCAAGCAGGCCAGGTGATTCTGACATGGAGACCCTAGTTACCTGGAACTTACCTGGAACTTTTACGAAGTTTCTTATTTTTTTAATAAAAACTTTGTATTTAACTAGAAGCATTCAGAATGTCAACAAAACAGCTGTAACTTTTTTGCTTTTTGGCAATTAGAGTGGTGTTCGTGGTTAAGAGAAAAACATTTCTTCTAAGCTGCCATCACAGACAAGTGAAGATGAAAAAACTATCCTCACATGTAACTAATTTGTGCTATGCACCAAGAGCCTGCTTTAGATTTCCATGCCAATTTACAACCCCCACACTGTACCAAGCAAGGCTAGTGGCCATTGAAAATGCCATCAGGGCAGGGCTATCTAAAGACACACTTGGTAGTGTGTAAACTATACAAAAAGAGACACTGCACAACTTAAAAACAATCTTATGCAGTCTTATATTTCAATTTTTTTTCTTTAAAAGGAGTGAGTTGTGTATAGAGGGATTATGCTTTATGGACAAAACTATGCTAGAACCACTTTCTTCATCTTCCTTCCTTTTCTTGCTCTTCTTCAACCTTGATGACTCCCTTTTTTGCTATAGCATGCTTCCTTTTAGCTGGGTATGCAGCATTATCCTTTTTGTATTTTCCCTTCAGCTCAGTAGCTCTAAGGCTGCTTGTCATCTGGAGCAGTGTGATTCCATGTCTCTCCCAGTTTCTTTGCAATATCACCAATGTGAAGGCCAGGATGGTCTCCTCTGATTTTTGGAGGATAGACAGAACAAAACAAGAAAAAGGTCGAAGGAGTTCTCTTGGGTGCACTGGGATCCCTGAACTTTTTTTTTCCTTTAGGAAGGATATAAGTTTTAATTGTATTTACTAAATAGGTCTTAGAATACTCAGTTGACTGAAGCACTAGGGTATGTCTTCTTGTGCACCTCCTGGGAAGTTTGCACAAAGAATGCATTTGATGGCATTTCACCCTGGGCTTCTCAGGATGTCCTCTGCATATGTTTAAAAATTTTCCGCCTAGCACTTTCTCTATAGAGCTCAGGGCACTGCAATGGCTGTCAGCAAGTTCTAATTAAGAAATCTGATAAGTGGATTTACAGTCCTCCAGGGAAAACATTCTAGAATTTTGCCTCTTGCTCTTCTTCTTTTCTATGTTACACTGGACAAGACTTTCAAAACATTATTACCCATATTACAAGATTTACGTAACCTTCTTGGGTTACAATGTGCTATTCTTCTGATAAAGTGATGGTTATTTACTTGTCCTTATTACAAACTTCATATTTACATTACTGAATGAAGACAATGTGTTTAATTTTATCAGGAACAGGAATTTTAGATAGCTATATATGAATCAACAGGGCATCTCCCCATTTCTTCATTTCTGAGATATTGAATATTCTCTTTTCTTGAAGGTTTAGAATATTTTACCTGTGAATAAATCCAAATGATTCTGGAGCTTCTGATAGAATTCTGTTGTTAAAACACTCCTTCCCTAATTAACGGTGTGCTAAGATTTCCTATTGCATAATTTTGATTCTATTGTTTTAATAATCAACATTCCACTTCACCAATGTTTACAAACTTAGAACACTTTATGTCTCTCAAAATATCAAACTGACATTCTTCTTTCAGTTCCTAAAGCTTTAGTTAAGGTTTATCTTTTTTTGTATCCTTCTCTTACAAAGAACAAAAAACTCCAAATAATGTTTTTATCAAAATCATCAGTTTTATGGTTAAGTTTTTCCCTATCCCTAGAAATCTTAGGCTGAATATTATAGTAAAAAGGCAGAAATTATAAAAGAAGATTTAATTCATGGATGATGTAATGTATCATAATTAAAATCATATGCAAGGTCATATAAAGTTATAAAACTATCTCTGCACTGGATTTGTATTCTAACTCCTGGAAAAAATTTCATAGAAGGATATAGATAACAAAAACTAAGTGTATTTATAGTACATGGAATTAAGCACATTGATAGGAAAATGTAATGCTTGAAAAACTATCTTTAAGTTTACTATTAGTGAAAGATGACCTAAAATATCCAGCAATTCATCAACCTGTTCAAGGTTAGAAATAACATGGATTCACAAGAAATTAAGTAATATACTTGTCATCTTGTACTTCTCTGGAGGTACTGCAGCAGTAATTTATAACTACTTTCTCCTCAGATTTTTTTTGGCAGGTGACCAGTCTTTTCTGTTTCCTATTAACAGGTGTTAACAACCATAAATATCAGCATTATTGCAGAGAGAGAAAGTAATTACTGAACATCCACCACAGCACAGGCACAACATTAGGTGCTGTGGGAGTAAAACGATTGCAACATGGTCCATAATCTGAAAGCTTGAACAACTCACAGTGTAATTAAGTGAAGGATGAGGAAACATGTTAGTGAAGAAAATGCTAAATCTAGGGAGAGAATGATACTTCCCGGAGATAAAAATGATTTACTTTTTAAAGGAAAGGTACGACAGGAATGAAGGCCAGCAGACAGGCTGGCAGGAGGAGAAAGGAGGAAGAATTATTTAGTTCTTCCTCTGGTTGTCCCCACCTCATCTTGAACCAGGAACCTTGGGATTTATGTGTAACCCACCTGGCGAACTAAACTGCCAGGCTACTAGGTTGTGCTGAGAGAATGATTTGTAAGTGGGGCTTTGAGAGAGGACTATTTGAATGGGTGGGGAAGGAGAGGGAGAAAGATGTTTAAAAATATTATGCAGTATGTATGCATGGAAATATTGGACAAACATATGACTTGCAAAAACTACAACCTGGACCAAAGTTGGAGAGGAGTAGACAGCTCAAGTGGAGCCTGGTAAAAGCTGGCACTGGTACAAAAAGCTACAAAAGTAAATATTCTTGTTTAGTGGGAGAGACTGATGATAGAATGACGATTCAAAAAAAAGGGCAAGCACACATTTAAACACATGGTGGGGACGCAGGAGGACGGAGGAGGTATGCACAGGGTGATATGAGACATACCTGGAGGCTCAGGGAACAGTTACCAAGGAATACTACAGAAGAAAGTTGGTTCCGGATTATGAAAAGTCATTATTATGTAAATATTGCGAAGTGGTAGGGACTGAGGACTTCTTAGGGCTAAGAAGAATACAACATGAATCACAATAAAGGAAAGAGTGTGGCGTGCCATTTTCATCCTCCAGATGAGAGAGAATGAAGGCTGTACCAATTATAGGACTGTGGAAAGTATTCAAAACTCAAATTTAATAATTTTAAATAATGCATCTTCTTCACATTTAATACAGGGAGGAGGCATCATTTGTTTACACACCTTCTGGGCAATCATATTGCAGATCTCAGGTAGGAAGTCCTCACTGAGGAGCTTATAGAGCTGCCGTTCTCGAAGGGAGGTCCTCTCCCGAAAGCTCTCAGTGACCTGTCTCCATTCTTCTTCAGTTTGGCATAGGAGCCACCAAGTGCCTTGACCTGGCCCTTGGGACCCTAGAAAAAAAAGGGATGGCTTCAGTAAATTCCATCAGGACCTTTTCCATATTCATTCTCAATGTCATTTTTACCCTGGTTTAATAATAGAACCAGACAGGAAAAAAAGCAGCCCTTCTTTTAGGTTTAAGGTTGATAAGTATATATATTTTGATCTTCCCGTACTATCACTGTTTACAACTAAAAGTTACGAATACCTGAAGGAAATACAGATATTGTAACTTTCATAAGATTACACTTGAAATATGTGAGGAAGAGAGTTTTAGATTATTTATCTTCAAAAGATAGAATTTTAAGTCCTAGGATTGCTCAAATGTGTTTACTTGTCTACACAAACAGTTTTGACTAAGCTTTCACAGTTTTCATTGTTTCATTTATGAAACACTGTAAACTGATACAGTGGTCTGGGAAGTGGTAGGGACTGAGGACTTCTTAGGGGTAAGAAGAATACAACATGAACCACAATAAACCCCCAAATGTATGTGGTCTGGGTCACAGAACTGAAATCTAAATAGGAAACCTACATACTCCCGTATGCAGAGTGTTTTTACAGAAAAAATACAGTTCTTTGAGAAGTTGCTGACCTACTGAAATGTCTAGATGTCTACACAGTGTAACAGGTAACAGGGCATGAGCAAGAAGACAAAGTCTGACCACACGTCCATGTACAAAAATGGGCACAGGAGAAAGGGAGCGGAAAAAAGAACCGAAGGGCAAGGAAGCGGGTTAGAAGTCTACTGCAGTAATTTTAACCACTTTCTATCATAATATAAATACAAAACTCATTTACATAAGCCTTTCTAAACTCCAGTTAAGGTCATTACCATTTCTTGTCTGTGGCTCAGATGTCAAGGAGTTTTCTTCCTGCTTTTCACTGAAAAACAGGAAAAGGAGGCACCAATTAAAGCAAAGGCATATACAAATTATTCTGTGCTTCCCCAAAGGTAGACTCAGTCAACTTAATATGAGCGTATGTGTACACATGTGTGTCAAGGAAGCAAGTTAGGAGGGCTGACTCTACTGAACAAATGAACATCAGGATGTAAGTGTGCCAATATAGAGGGGAAAGACTGATATATGTAAGAGCCTGGTGATAGGGCAGCATCAATCCACTGGAAAATGTTAACATTTCAAGCATTTCAGGAAATCAAACAGATGTGTTAAGTGTCAACAGTGAAATATCAAACTCAAACAAAAAAGAATGGTAGAGATTCCAATATTCTTCTCCCCAATTAACTATTATACTGCAGGTTAAGGCACATTTAATTTAATCTCATAAAAATCAGATATTTAAAACATAGGCTAGAAAAGTCTGAACGCCCCTAATCAAGGTCTGTCACTTACCATGTGACCTTGGGAAAGTTAATTATTTTTCCTATAAAATGGGGCTAATAATAATGGATACCTCATAGGGATGTTGGGGGTTAAATGACAGAATACGGAAGTGCTCAGCATGAGTATTATGAATCACTGCTGTCTGTGTCCGTGAATCATATAGGACATTCTGTGCTGCTGTTGTTTTGCTTGTTTACAAATATCTAAAGCAGAACTATTTCATAGAACTTTCTGTAAGAATGAAAATGTCCCATATTGTTTCTGTCCAATATGGCAGCCATAAGCCACATGGCTAGTAAGCACTTGAAATGTGGTTAGCGTGACTGAGGAAGAGAATTTTAAACATCTTTTAATTAAAAAATAATGAAATACTATACTGGATACATGGTTTTAATGAATAAAATCACCAGTAGAGGGTAGCACAAGTCCACTGTACGCTCATATGGTTCTATACCCCTAACTATGGCACTTTAACTGCTGATGCCTACGAGGAAATCGACAGGAACGGGTGTAGCTTGTTAACAAAATCCAGAAACAGAGGTGTGCACTACATAACATAATTACAGGATACTGCTCACAAATACTGCCAGGAGAAAAGCGGGGGGGGGGGGGGGGTGCCAAAATGTAAAACAAGTGACATATTTATAAATCTGATTCCTAGTGATTAATAAGCAACATAGTAACACAGTAAACTCTACCCCATTCCAAGCATTTACATTTTGAGGGAGAAGCTATTTATCTAGTGTTGCTAGATTTATATATCTTCCTAAAGTGTATAACGAAGGTTTCTTCCTTAAATGAAAGTAGATGTATACAATACAGGTCAGTTTCTAAAAACTTAAGAATCCCACATGGTAGGGTTTCTTAAAAGATAATGGAATAGCAAATAAAATCTCACAGTATAACAGAATCTCTTTTTCTTAGCTAAAATTAAACACAAAATAAAAGACTATTAAAATGTTTAAGAATTTGCCTTTTCTTTATTGTAGGAAATTGTATACTAAAGGAAATAAAGCACATTGGCTACTAAAATCCCCTTAATGGGAAATGATTAACTCCTAAATTCAGATATTATAATATATAATTCTATCAAAATGTTGACTATAGGTCAGTACTTCATCACAGAATTAACTTGCTTTATGTATATACACTTTTGAAAAATATGTGTGGTATAATGAGTTAAAAATGTTAGTACAAATGGAGCACCTACTATGGACCCTGACGAGTTTTCAGTTCATTAGACTGTCACCAGCATTGTCTTATTCAGTGAATCCTCATTACCACAAGTATTCTCATTGCCCAACAACAAAAACAGGCTTCACAGGGTAGGTAATTTGCTAGACGGAGGTCAGGCAGCTAGGGCTTCCCTTTCCCTAGTACAAACACAATCATTTTATAATGATTTTGATACAGGGTTTTATAACCTAACCC
The DNA here is from genome assembly GCA_004363575.1 of Solenodon paradoxus. Taxonomy (NCBI): domain Eukaryota; kingdom Metazoa; phylum Chordata; class Mammalia; order Eulipotyphla; family Solenodontidae; genus Solenodon; species Solenodon paradoxus. Next base: position 208,029 of record RJWH01001160.1, on the reverse strand, counting down.
CCATATCCTTCTCATGGCACCAGTGAATATCAAGGATGAAGAAAGGAGTCAAAGTTAGTTCTCTTCTAACATGACAATCTCAGAATAACCTTTTTTTTTTTTTTACCTTACTGCAATCTCCTCCTGGAGTTTCTTCCGTTTTGGGGGTCTTCCTCTTCTTTTTCCTGTTTTCCCAGGAGCACTTGAAACATTTTTTTGTCCTTCACTTTCCCTAAGAAATAGTATATTAAATAGAAATGTTCTGGCATAGGGCTGACATATTATGTGTGTGTATGTGTGTGTTCTTTTAAAGGAAAGGTGTATGGGCAGGAATGAAGGTGAGCAGAGGAGGGCAGGCGGGAAGAGAGAGAAGGAAGCAGCACTTGATTTTCACTTTGGTTTGTATCCCCATTCCTCCTTCCAGGTAAACCTGGGTCCTCAGGATGTATGTGGATTGCACTGGTCAAAAGCGGCGACTAAACTGCTATTCCACAACAGTGTGCCATGTGTGATTTTTAAATTAGCAATAGTTTTTATGGCCATGAGTTTACAAAAAAAAGACTGAATGCAGCAGTCCTAGATAAAGGGCAGGGAAACACTTCCTGTCTTCCATTATTAGAATGTAATACTAAAACCTGAATCAGCCTTAACAATTAGAGTGAGCACTGTTTCTAGAAGTAAGTCTAAATAAAACAATATGATAGCTTCATTCTGGAATGCTCTGGAAACGATTCTTATCTTTAGGAAGCTTTTACTAAGGTTTATTTTTCCAGTACTCTTTAAGGTCCTTGCAGTCCCATACTGATGGAACAGCTCACCAATTCTAATAAGGGAAGGAGTTCTTAAGACATGATGATGAAAGAAGAAAGCTGCCACCATGAAATGATACTACTTCTAGGAACTGCTGTACAGAATACTCAATGGTAATGGGAGTGGTATTCCAATGCAACCTCCTATTAAGAACCACCTATCAAAATCTCATACCAAAAAAGTAACTTTCCCTACTTTGGCAGCAGAGGTTATAGATTATTTTCTTTTTATTGTATAAAGTTACACATTGCCATCTCTTTGCATATATGCTAATTTTTTCACAAGAAAAAAAAATTGTGCTGCACAGTTCTCACATAGCTCCTTGTTTTAAGGGATTTTGTAGAAACTGTATGGCTAAATTAAAGTTTTGTTGTTTTTGAAGGAAAAGTATAGGCAGGAATGAAGGCAGGTTAGCAGGCAGCAGGAAGAAGCACTTTATTTTGTTCAGTTGTTTATCAATGATTGTTTCCCTGGTCCTGGGTCGTGAAACACAGATCTTGGGGTCTGTATGGACTGCGCCTGGTTTAAACTGCTAGGCCACCAGGGCACGCCAAAAGTTCCTTTTAATAACATTTTTATACAGGAGCTACCATAACCCTGATCTTGAAAAATGTACCTGCTCAAAGATAGTTCTCCATTGGACTTCCCTTGTACTGGGTCTTCCTTGTACATTCGTGTGCCGTAGAAATACCAGTAGAGTGCCCCAGAATTGTCTTCACCCAGTGGTTCCACACGGAGACTGTCTGCATCCAGACCCTTGGTAGAAGAACAGGAAAAAGAAATTTGGGGAAATGGGGAACAAAATAAAAAAGGAAAAAACTAAATTGATGAAAACATTTATCCTCATCTAGATCTCATATTTTAAAATGCCCAAGGATCTTATGTATTTTATGAATCAGAGCATACAAAATATTGATAGAATGGGGAAGTGCTACCTCCTTCAAAGAACAAGATATGAAAATACCTCAAAGACTTCTCATCCCTATCACTGCTCCCGTTCACAGAGAGAAGCAGAGAAACAGAGAGAACAATCAAAGGAATTTTAATGAATGCAGAGTTCGTTTATTGTTAGTGTTACTGTATATACCTACATCCAAAAGAGGAAAGACAACACCACAGAGCAGAACCTGATGCTATGAAAGCTTGGTCCTACGCGAGCCTCTTGCTACTCTACCATAACCTAATGCAACCTAATGTTCCAGCTGAGATAAAGCAATGCAGTCCCAATTTACCCCAGGGTCTGACCTCCACTGGCTTTCCCATTGCTATTGAAGTCCTTGAGTTCTCAGCATAGACTATGCTAAACTGCACAATAATTTTTATAACATGTCCATGAGTGAGTTGAGCTGAGAAGTCATCAACACAATCATTTCTGGCTGAACAGGACTAGACTGACTCCACTATGAGTGAAAAGCAATAGCCTACACCCTCCCTCTGAGACAGACTTCTGAAACAGATAACTATTCTGGAAGAGAAGGGAAGGAAGAGATATCTGTATTTTCCTTCTCCAACACATTTTTGTAATGTGGATGTATGAATATAGCAGGTACAAACTTTACTTGCATATATGGGTTAAAGTCTTGGATTTTTCAATAAATTTTCAATCATGCTAAACCAAATTTTAGATCCTGGGAAATAAAATTCAGTGGCAATTTCGTTGGCGATATCAGCCGATGACAGGGGGAACAAACAGATGCCTCTGATTGTTCCTGTGTAGGCTGGAACTCAAGTGCATGTAAAGGAAGACAAAAATCAAAGTAGAAATTAAACCAAGAGAATGGAACTCATAAGGATGTATGAGGTACAATCACTTGGCCATAATGGTTATGTTTTTTTTATATATTGCTACTGACACTTAAGAGTGAGTCCCTTAAGAGCTCTAATACTAGCAACTTAAGTCATGCGCTGCTCCTCTTAGTATCTTCAGATTTCACATCCTTCTGGGCTTAGGGAAAGGGCTTGCCAGTTAAGCACCTTGAGAAGATCGAAGACATCATCTGCATCGAGCCGATAATCACAAAGACGGTGCAGTATCTCCACACGAGTACGGAGAGGCAGGTCCTGGAAACTGGCTTCTCTCAGAGGGTTGGGTTTCCCTTCTTCAAGCTCCCAGCGGTAGTTGATGATGTCTTCCAAGTAGCTGTGGAATGTCTGAGGCCTAATCAAATGGCCCAAAACACAAAAATTCATGAACATAAACAAGAGGATGGAGGCGGGAAGGGGAGAGAGAACTGATGGTCTGACAGTCACACATTTTATACAGAAAGCACGAGAAGAAAAATCACTCACAGGAAGGGTTTGAAAGTCCCTAGGTGAGGTTTCATGTCATTACACTACTACACGGACAGTTGTATTTTGTCAGATCTCAAGAAGAGAAATAGGTTAGGGGGTTTCTTAAATAAGAGGTTGTTTTACATTAATCCACAAACAGTACATTGTGGTGGAACAGGCAGAAGTGTTAATGAGTCACGTATAGACTGAACTGAAGCAACAGTCCTGCCTTCACTTACAGTAAAGGAGACTCACACAGCTTGGATGGGCATTCAGCTCTAAATTACACCAACGACTTCGATGACAAAACAAACAACTTATAGCCTGCTTAGTCTAACTCACTTATAATTCAGGTTGAGATGAGACGACAGGAAAGACATACCCAGAACACAATCAGCTATTCAAATGTGCAACCATAATTTTATATTCTGCTATACATGACCTTTTAGGGCATGTTCCAAAATGTTTACATTCTGAATATTGAAGATAGTTTTTTTTTATTCAGGAAACATTAAAAAGAGAGCTTGATGGCAGCAAAAAAAGTTTTTTGTTTAGAGTTTACAGGCAATTCTACAACGGTATTTTGATTAGTTCTAAAATGTGTCTTGTAGATAGTGCTCTTTGTTCTTTTATAAGATCACAACTACTAAGAATCTGGATTTAATTTTTATCTGTTTAAAGACATTTTTCTAACTAAGCAAAGAGATCTAAAGGAGTTATGTGTGTCAATATCGTATCTTAAAAAGAGGCCTGTATCATGTTGACAGACTCTATGTTAGTCAGAGAGAAACATTCAGGGTGACCCCCCGTAGCTCAGGCACCTAAGGTGCAAGTCATGAAAAAAACCTATGGACCCAGGTTTCTGACCTCACGGCAGAAAAAAACAAACAATACCACCCCTTTCCAACCAAAGGGGGGGAAAAAAAAAAAAGACACTTCCTCACTGGGGAAGATACGACTTTGTTAGCTTATCAAAATGTAGCTTGGTAGCTCTACACTGTCAAGCAGAGCATTCACCAATTTGATTTGATTGCGTGTTCACATCAAAGCATGAGCCCAGGCATAAGAACCCCTGCTTATACCTCAGTGGGTTTAGGCTGGCTTCCTCACAATTGCCTGTGCAGATGCTGCCACCCTTTGGAGGGAGGAGCTGGGCAGATATTGCAAACTGGGGGCAAATGCAGCTGGTACAATAATGGCAAATAGCCTAATTTATAAAACTGTTTCACAGTAACCAGAAGTGTGAACACTCTCTAGTAATAAATGCCTTTATCTTCTGTCTTCTAGAATTTCTTTTCTTTATATTTTTAAAGGAAAGGTGAAGGCTGGAATCAAGATGAGGAGGCAGGTAGGGAGAAGAGGAAGATACATTTATTTTATTTAGGTGCTCATCGTGGTTGTTCCCACCTGGATCCAGGTCTCGAGTCTGCATCCTTGGGATGTATGTGGACTGCACCCAGTACCTTATCTCCTAAGCCACCAGGGTGTGCCTAGAATTTCGAATGCACACTAAATTCCCCAAACAACAAGGCATTTTTTCCTGCATAAAATCAAATATGGAATCTATGGCACAAATCAGTTCACGAGAAGGTAGCACTGCTGGAGGATGCAGCAAGAGACAGGCTAGCCCAGGCTAGGGACACCTTTCTTATTCCAACGTGAGGCCAAGGAAGCACAGCATACCAGTCCAACAAACACTGCGCGTGTGTAAACAGTATTGTTCTTTGTGCCTACACTGTCTGGAAGCCCCTACTTGTCTCAAAGAATTGCATGTTTGAGATTCCTTTCCAACAGCCCTATTATCCTACTCAGTTTCAATTACATCAGTTTTGCTAAAAGTTCTCTTAAGGCATCGCCATATCTACTTGAGGCCTTACAATTCAAGATAATTCATTTTCCTTGCATACAGATAAACCTCTCATAAATTTTATCTCCCTTTCTTTTAAATATCAGAAAGTCAAAGGAAGAATACTCGATGGCAAAAGGTAATCTGACCAAGGAATTTTGAAAGCGTTAAGTAAAAATAAAATATAAATGAAAAGTTAGGCTAATACTTTCTCCTTAGTAGTTCTTGATCTTTTATAGGAGTTAAGAACATATATTTTCTCCCCCAGAAAAATGACCACACAATTTTGCAAGCACTTTCAGATTTTGTTAACATAAGGAAAGTGTAGTGGCACTACGCTGCTAAAAATGGGAGGCATATTTTAAAAATTTCTCTGACTTCAGTTCCAGAGTTTAGATTAGAATTTACTTATCCATTCTGCTCAGTGCAATTCTCTCCATGACTTAAATGCTCCTCAGCTTTCTGAATTGTAAGAAAATATTTCAATAGATCAAATTAACTGCATGGAGGTTCTGAGCACACCCAAGTCTACTTCTTGCCTGAAAAAAGTTCCAATGCTCTCAAATGAGAGGCTCTAAATGACCTCATCCCCATATGAAAATGTGTGTGGGAAGGAAAGGAGGGAGGGCGGGAGGGAGAGAGGTAGGGAGAGGCGGAAAGAGAGACAGTGAGGACACACCTTTCCAAACTTCCAGAATTAGCTATTTCTTAGAACCCAGGCAAAGAATCTCGGTTTTCTTCAGACAAAACATGCTTCTACTGGTGAGACCCATGATGACAAGGATAGCATAATGTGAGTGAAGTATCTTAATACAAGTCTCAACTGGCTGGTGCTGGCAGAACTCTTGACTCTAGAGGGCAACGAATCTTAATGCCTGCATCCTGTTTTAGAAAATCGCAGATAAAAAGAAGGTCCCTGAGTTCTTTGAGGCATGTGTTAGCTCTTTGAGACATGAAAGTGTATCTACACTGTGTCTACTTGTAGGGGAGTAATTAAGGCATGGCCCTATGGCAGTACCATCTAAAATCCTTTTCTAAATCCATCTGTGAAACCAGTGAGATACACATATGTACAGTACATCTACATTCAAAAGGAGAACTCTACTGACATAAAGAATGGTCCCAAGTGAAGCAAGTAAAATACTCTAAAGAACATTCGATAAAATGTTTATTCTTAATGATCATAAAAGACCCAGGACAAAGTAAAGTAACTTCTTCTCTAGGGTTATATAGTAGTTGCCATATCCAACATATCCTAAAAACATAATAGTCAGGATGAGTTAAAAAAAAAAGTCATGGCAATTTCAAATGAAATGAAAATAAGTAAGACACTATGTATCTATCTATCTATATTAGCAGAGATGTATATAGATTTTACTTGTGTTTATTAGTGTTTATGTTGAGTAAAAAAGAAAATAAAAATCAACTGGCAATTTTTAAAAAGATAAAGGCCATTTTCTATGGAATCCACACAGGATTCCTAAATACTAATTGTATGAACTAGAAAGTCTGAAGTGTCAGGTATAAAATGTTAAGAAGTACAGTAAGAATTCTGAATAGTTTCTGATAATATTAAGACTGCATATTGCCCTAGACTGAGTGAGAAAACCAAGACCTAACTATAAGACATTATCTGTAAGATAAAATTCAAATATAAAAATACAAACAATAAAACATATAGAAAAAGATACACAGAAGAAGCATAAGAAAGCTGTGTCCTAGTAGAGTAGCAGTTGGGTAGAGTATGCATACACCCCAAGGATCTGGGTTCATCTCCTGGGACTAGGGGGAACAATCAGGATAAACAACTAAATAAAATAAATGAAAATGCCTCTTCCTCCTCTCTCTTCCTGTCTGCCTACTCACCTTCATTCCTGCCTACACCTTTCCTTATATTAAAAAAAAAAAGAAAGAAAAAAGAAAGCTCAATGGGTCTATTAACACCAAAATAGATTTGAAGATGAAAAGCCAATTCACCAGTAACATTTAACAAAGTTATATGTAAACATCTAATAATGGAGAATCAAAACTCATGGAAAACAAACAAACAAACAAAAACTAGTCAGAATTTTAATCTTTCTCATTAATGAATGAACATACTACAAGTTAAAAAAGAATGACAATGAGACAGATCTGAAAAATACTGCCAATTTGATTAAACTGACAATTACAGAATACTATACGCAAACTTTTCAGAAAATATACTCAAATGTGTATTAAATGTTCAAAGAGAAATCGTATACTGGCACATAAAGTAAGTCTCAATAACCTTCAAAACACTGAAATCACAGGGACTAATAAGCACATGGAATTTTATTAGAAACCACGAACACAGAGATACCCAGAAGTTAAACAGCACACTCTTGTGTGTGTTGTTTTAACCCCTGGCCCAGGTCTTGAACCCAGGTCCAGGGTGTCCCGAAATAACACACTTTTAATAACTCATGGATCATAGAAGGAATAAAATTAACATATTTTGAATGATAATGAAACCAGAGTACATTAAAGTTTCTAGAGTGCATCAAGTTGCTTAGAAGGAAATTTTCAGCTTTAAATGCTTGTATTGAAAAGAAAAAGTCTCAAAAGCAGTACTTCAACTTCAGAAGAAAAACAAGAACAAGCAAACTAAATCCAAAGTAAATAGAAGAAAATAATAGAAGAAATCTAGAAAATAAAAAACAGGCAAACAGAAGGGTAAGGTAGAAAGTTGGCTCCTTAAGTAAACATCTAAACATGTAGAAAGAATAAAGGAGGAAAAACAAATCAAAATATCAGAAATGATAGTGGTGTAATCACTAGAGATCATATAGATATTAAAAGATAAGAAACACACCCTGGTGGCTTAGCAGGTAATTCTGTGGCCTCTGGAGGGTACAGTCCATATATTCTCAAGCACCTGGGCCCAGGAAAACAACCAAGATGAACAACTAAATGAAATAAATCAACTGCTTCTTCCTCCTCTCTCTTTCTGCCTACCTGCCTCTGCTCTCTTTCATTCCTAACTGCACCTTTCCTTTTTTTTTTTTAAAAAAAAAAAAAAAAAAAAAGCAAAAAAACCCCCATAATGATGAGAATATTATGAACAGCATTCTGAAAATTTAAAATCTTAGATAACAAATTCCTTGAAAAAGATGCCACTTAAACATGACTTCAGAAATAGAACACCTGGATAGCTTTAAACTTTTAAAGAAGATATACCAGTAATAACCGAAACTTGCCAAAGAAAATTACAAACGCAAAGGTTTTCAGTAGCAAATTCTTTCAAATATTCAAGGAAATGTTTGAAAAAAAGACACAAATTTCTTTCAGAAAACAAAAGGAGTAGTTCCCGACCCATTATATCAGTTTACAAATACAAACATATATAATAAAATTACAGACCAATATTCCATACAAACAATTTGAATTCAGTAAGATTTAAAGAGACATTGCATCATACTAAGTAAAAGACTGTTTTCTCCCTAAGATAAGGAACAATGTTGATTCATAGCCAGTACAGTAAGTTACAGTTTAGTTCTACTTACAATATCATTTAAAAAATATAGGAACAAATGGAAAATATCCATTAACTTCACATTGAAAACTACAAAATACTGCTGAAATAAAAGAACAAAAATAAATGAAAATATGTAACACCCAAGGATTGGGAAATTCAAAATTGTTCAAAATATCCATTCTCACTAGCAGACTTTTTTTGGGTACGTGTAGAAATTGACAAGTTGATTTTTAAATGTATATGGTAATACATTTAGAATAATCAAAACAATTAAAAACAAAAAACTAGAGAATTTATACTATCTAATTTCAGAACAATCTGGGTACTTGTATAGATATAAGACATACAAAACAAAAGAATTCAAAAGTGAACATTTGATTTTTTTTTTTCTTAAAGGAAAGGTGTAGTCAGGAATGAAGGCAGGAAAGCAGGAAGAGAGAGGAGAAAGAAGCAGTTTATTTATTTTCACTTAGTTGTTAATCTTGGTTATTCCCCTGGCCTTAGGTCTGGAACCCTGGTACACGGGATGTACTAGGTCACCAAGGTGAGCCATGAACACTAACATTCTATTTCACATCATATGTAAATAAATACTAATGCAAAATGCATCAAAATGCAAAACATGGAAATTGTAAAAATTCTGAAAGAAATCTAGAAGAAAATATGCTTAACGCCAAAATAGCCCCTCTCTTCATTGGCAGGAAAATGAAAGTAAAAGACATATTAGAATGGATGTACCCTAGCGATTCAGGTACATCCATTCTAATATGTCTTTTTGTCCGTGACCCCAGGCCAGGGTAAACAACCAAAAAAAGGAACATATAAACTGTTTCTTAAAAAAACCTACCAGAAAAAAATGAATAAAGTGGACTTCAACAGCAGTGACAAAAAACATAAAAGATAGGCAGAAGATCTGAAGACATTTCTCCAAAGCAGACATACAAATACAGATGGCCAACAGACACATGAAAACACAAAACCATAATGACAGATTACCTCACATCTGTGAGAAATGACTAGAAACAAATGATGGTGAGGGGGTGGAGAAAAAGGAATCCTAGTACATTCTTGGTAGAACTCTAAGTTGGTTTAGCCACTTTGGAAAACTGTATGGTGATTCCTCAAAATGATAAAAATAGAACCCCAGGAGCAATTCCACTTCTAGCCAAAGAAAATGAAAACATTAATTCAAAAAGATATGTTTGAAGAGACACCCTTTGTTCACCGTGGCACTATTTACGACAGACAAGAAATGGGGAAAAAACCTAACTGCCCATTGACAGATGACTGGAAAGAAGAAAGATGTGGTATATTTACACAGTGGAATGCTATCTGCCATAAAAATGATGAAATCTTATTATCTGTGACAATCTGGATGGAGCTAGAGGAAATTAAGTCAAGTAAGCCAAAAGGAAAAAGACAAAATACCAGATGATCTCACTCATGCAGAATATAAAGAAACAAAGGATGGGTGCCCTGGTGGGTCATGTATTAAGCCTACCTGGGACACACAAAGAGCCTGAGCATCGAGACTCACAGCCCAGGGCCAGGAGTGACAAGAGAGAAGGGGAGGGGAAGGAAGCAAATAAGTAAACAAATGAACAGACAAAACAAAAATTCTGGTACTCTGACAACAGAACTGAAGTTAACAGAGGGAAAAAGGTATGGGAGCAAAGGGCAGAAAGGGCAGTGGGGAATCCATGGACAGTGGTGGAGGTCTAATAAAATATGGTGGTGGGTATGGTGTGCTATCACATATTTGATGAAAAGTGAATCTAAATGTTTAAAACTTATATTATGCTGCAAATAAATATCTCAATTAAAAAAAAGAAAAAGAAAATGAGGGAAATCCACTGGCAAAACAAATGGAAAGAAAGTTACACAAGAACCCATTTATCTACCAAGTTTATGAAACAGAAATCATCAGTACCTTAAGATGAATGGAACTTCAGTGGTGGTCTTAAGACAAGCAGCATCAATATCACCAGGAATTTATAAAAAAAAAAACCACTTATCTTTATATAGGTCCCACCCAAACTACTGAATTAGATGATGCTAGGGCCCAGTTTGAGAGTGCCAAAGTAGAGAGCACAAGAATGGTTAATAACCCTTATTTCAGAGGAAAATCTTTCCCTTTTCCTTCATTTACAGCATGGGGTTGTGGGTAAGAGCTGGAGTTCTATGTTAGACTGCTAGGGGCTAACTCTGTCCTCCGTCAATTATCTGCTGTGGAACCTTAGGAAAGTTATTTAACCTCTCTGTTTCTCAAATTCCTCATGCTGATAGATGGTCAAGAGAGTACTTTATATTAGAGAGTTGTTACGAGGATTAGATGTGAGCTCCTGGAAAGGATTTAGAGCTCTGCTTAGGACAGTAAGACTAGCAGACACCATATTATATTGTAAAGGACACAAATCTCAGGTGGGAGAATACAATTAAAAAGAAATGTGGGTTCCATATGTCAGTTTAAAAGGTCAGACTGAGTTAGTGGAACTAGAATCGTAACCTATGTAATTTTCTAGAAATCGGCTGGCAAACCATAGCCTGAGGGCCAAATCTGGCTGAAAGTCTTAAAAGAAATAATGAATGAAAGAAAATGCCTGTAAGCTAAGAATGCAAAAACCATCCTTTTTAAAATGGTTGGAGAGGAAGGGAATCAAAAGCATACTATTTCATGACCTATGTAAATGGTATAAAATTCAGATATCGGTGTTCATGAAATTCTAATAAAATACAGCGATGAGACTTAAGTATATCCTACGACTGCTTTCACATTACGATGAGACCTGAGGACCTGTAACAGAGCATATGACCCCCACCAAGCATAAGTGTGCATTCGCTGGCCCTTTACAGAACACTTTGCTAACTCTACTTCTAAAACATGCAGACCACGACAGGTAAGACACAGAAGGTTGTGTGAAATGATGTCTACTTTCAACTTAACATGTGTTAGCAGAACGAGTGATGTTTCTCCATACACTGATCTGATGAACTGTTATTTATTAAGTGCTCAAGCCCACTCTAAGGCTTCTCATATATTATTTCATTTAATTTAATCCTCACAATAACTTTAGTGGGTGTTTTTTTTCCATTTTCCATTTTAAGTTATACACAGAAAAGTCAAAAACATCTGCTGGGAAAAAGTCACTTTCTCTCCTCCATATTACAATGGACATCTGAATTTTTATGATATTTGGTTTTCCTAATTTTTATTTCTTTATTAAATAAACTCATTTCAAAATAAATCATTTAGAAGTAACTTGACACAGTGTAGTGATATAAGAACTGCTGTAATTTGGTACTAAGGAAGGGGAGGCAGGCAACCTTTGCATCTTTCCAAGTTTGGACCTCTGTGCAATCTAAAAAGGCAAAGCTGGGGCGAGGACATAAAAGAAACAGACGACAGAGTGACAGAGCATTTGCATGTGACTCATAGGCTGAAATGATTTTGATTAATACATCCTAAAATGTGTGTGTGTGTGTGTGTGTATAAAAGAAACTTAAGCAGTATACCTCATCCTATGCTCTTATCTTCAGGGAGCGATATGGATTTCTGCTCTATACTATATAGATTGTGTGGTTTTTCATACTTACATGCTTTCATACTGCCAAAAGGTGCTAATTTCATGTAAAGAAAATAGAAGATACAAGGGTCTGAATTATAGGACTAAAATTCTATGATGGATAAAATATTCGAATTCCTGTCCTTGTAGTTCTTTGTACTTCCTCTGCCATGAGGGAAAGATGATGTGGACATTACTCATCTTCTCACTGGCTACACATCTGATAAATTCTCTGAATGTATTTCTTTTCCTATAAAGTGGGATTTTTATCTGCGATAACTGCTATCATCATTTCTTTAACTCACAAGAGAGATTAAAAAAAAAAGAATACGAAAAAAATGGATATAAGTGGCGCACTCTGGCGGAGCAGTGGTTAGGTCAATCACCTCTGGAGGACGCAGGCCACAGAGCCATAGGTTCGAGTCCCGGGCCTGGGGAGGTGGTGGCAGGGAGATAACTAGTGTGAACGACTAAATGATAAATAAATAAAGTGCTTCTTCCTTCTCTGTTTGCCTATTACTGCCTTCACTCCTGCCTGCACCTTTCCTTAAAATGAAAAGAAATGGATACAAGTGGAAAAAAGAACAAATGATGGAGAAAAGTTGCACTGAAGTTAAAAAATATTCTGCAGACCTTTCCTTAAAATGAAAAGAAATGGATACAAGTGGAAAAAAGAACAAATGATGGAGAAAAGTTGCACTGAAGTTAAAAAATATTCTGCAGAATATTTCCTAAGTAACTGACTTTATAGAGAATACTATCAATGTCAGTATACCCTTTTTTCCCCATTATATATAAGTGGAGACTAATGGGGAATATGGGAGTAATAAAGTTTAACTAGAACCAAGTTGCTAATAACTGTATATTCGAAGAGGAACAAATCAAAATCTCTTGATAATTCCTTAATATAGAGGACACATTAATATCACATATGATAATCTAAAAATCAGTTTATCTTATTTAAAAAAATCTATCAAAGCACAGAATTTTTTAAACATTGTTAATAAGTAAATGTGATTAGATGCAAGTATATATCTATCAATATTACTTCCTTTGTTCTGGAAGATAGTCGATAATCAAATCATGTGTAGCAAGAAGACTTTAAGAAGCCCCAAATGATTGCTGTTTTTTGGTTTTGTCACCCTTGTATAATCCCCTCTCCTTAAGTGAGGTAGAGCCTGTCTGGAGCTTGTTTTCATTCAGTAGAACATGGCAAATGGTTGCCACTCCCATGACAATGTTACATCATATACTTACTTGTCTGTCGTCTGGAAGACAAGTGATCTCTTACTGTGGCCTTGCAGACACAATCAGCCATGTTGTGAGAGAGCCCCAAGTCAAAGGGACTATGCATAACCTAGAGAGCAGATAGCAGCTCCTGGCATACAGTCAGCAAGAAAAGGAGGACTTCGGTGTCAGAACTGCAAGGAAATGACTCTGCCATCAACTTGACTGAACTTGGATTCCTCACAATTAAAGATTCCAGATTATAATGTAGCCAGGGTGATACCTTGCTTACAGCCCTGAGCAGAGGACACATATGAGTCATGTACAGCCTCCTGACCTACAAAACTATGAAATAATCTATGTGTTTAAGCTAGTAAATTTGTGGAAATTTGCTACACAACAACGGAAAGCAAATCCATGCAGCCCTCCTCCTAGTCAAGCCCCAAGGTGACTGCAGTCCCAGTAGGTACCTTGATTATTTCTCCTAAGAGATTCTAAGCTAGACACACCCAGCTAAAAGTGAGCCCAAATTTCTAACCAGAGAAATTGTGACAAAATAAATGCTGTTTTAAGTTGCTACGTTTTAGGGTCATTTGTTATTTAGCAGTAAATGACTAATAGAGCGTGAGACTGAAACAGACACAAAGCAGAAAGGAATGATGATCACACTAGAAAATCAAGAGAATCCATTTAAAAAATCAAGATCAATAAACGGAAGATTCAAGCTGTAACAGAAGGATATATTCTAAACTTCAAGAGTACTTATAATGGGAATGTGATTCTACTCTCATTAGCAACAAAAATGAAGATATCCAGCAATTTACCTAAATGAATTAAGCTATAACTTTTTTACTGAGAGATGTAAAAAGCTTGAATAAAAAAGCAATTTCAATACTGAAATGATGTTGGTTTTGCCTGCATTTATTCATAGGCTTATTTAATTGTAATCAAAATCAGGGGAGTATCTTAAAAAACATGACAAAATTATCCAATAATTTTCTGGAAGAATTTAACAAGTAGAATCAAGACAAATCTTAAATGCAAAAATAAATTAAAGCAATTATCCCTATCAACATATATATCCATATATGTACATACACACATATATATATCAAAGTATTTTCAAGTACAATATAAAGAAATAATCACTCAAGTGTTATTAGTTATGTCCCAGACACAATCTCTAGTATTTCATATAAACGCTTGCATCCAATAAAATAGATGTCATTAAACTAATTTTATGTGAAAACAGAAGTATGGAGTCACATAGCTAGTGGATGGTAGGGCCATACCGTGTGGTATCAGAGCCCAAACAAACTAAGCTACAACCCAAGAACCAAGCAGATTCAAGCATTCATGAAAAATTAGTAAAAGATCAGGCAATTATCACATAGCAACAGGGAAGGGAAGATTTCTTTCTTTTTTTGAGAGAGGAAGAAGCAGCCATTTATTTTATTTAGTTTTGTATCTTGGTTGTTCTTCCCAGACGTGGGACATGAACCCGGTCATTGGGATGTATGTGGCCTGTACTTCTACCAGGGCATGCCAGATTTATTTCATAAACGGTATTAGGTGACTTTTAATATTTTTTGAGAGGAAGGAAGGGTGATGTAAAATAATGAAAGGAGAAAAGTAGAAAGGGAGCGAGGGAGGAAGAAAGGAAGCGGCTCCATTTATTTTATTTACTTTTGGTGTTCCCATGTGGTCCAGTCCCCAGTCAGTGGCTTAGCACCTGCGCTACCTGGGCTCTCTGACTTTAGATAAATAGAACTTCAACCACAGCCAGCCTCCGTCCATTCCCATGGTCATTCACAGCTCCACAGGGATAAGAAACTATTCTGTCCTATTAGCACCAAGAATCATTAGCATGTTATGGGCATAGGAGTTGAGAAGAAGAGAGGAGCACTCTGGCATTTTGTTCAAAAAGATAAATGGGTTTTTGTTTTTATTTTAAGGAAAAATACAAGGAGGAATGAAGGTGGGTAGGTAGGCAGGAGAAGAAAGCATCTTTACTTTACTTTTATTTAGTTGTCCACACTGGTTGTTTCCCCACAGACGCAGGACTCGAACTGAGGGGCATGTGGCTTGCTCCCTTGGAGGCAACTGACCTAACAGCTACTCCACCAGAGTGAGCCATAAATGGACTTTTTTGGGGTCTGATCTTCAATTAATATAAGAAATAAATCAATATATAATAGGAAATTCAAGTACACAAAAATTACAACTAGCCCCAAATTACAAAATGCCCAATAAACCTAAGAGATGTTGAATGTGTTAAGAATGATCAATGAAATGCAAGTTAAAATAGTTTTAGTTTTACATATTAGCTTGATCAAGATTAGAGATGCCAAAATCTAATCTATTTGCCTTTTACTCTGCCCGCTTCTCTCTCACCTGGTTAATATATTAGAACCTAAATGACATTCCTGTTTCTCTTTCCATCCCATAACGTTTATTTAAAAACACAAATCTGACCACCCCCCTACTCTTATTTTTAGGATTACACCCTCAAATTCTTAACCCAGCCTACTAATTCCTACAAGGCTATGATCATTATTAGATTCCTTAAATACATGCAGAAGACAAGGTCAAAAAAAATATGTGAAGTGGGTCAGGGAAATGTCCAACAGTTATGATACTCAGTCTAAGCATGCAGAGTGGTAAGGAATGCTGGGGACCTGGAGGTGACCTGGAGCATGCAAGGCTGATTGTCCACCAGTTCAGGGGTGATGCGATGAACACCATGAGATGTTTTCTGAAAGCTCCAAGTTGAGACATTGGCAACAAATTCAATTAACATGCAGGGGCCTGCATTATGTAGCTCAAATGCCATGTTCTGAAGCACCTGGGAGCGTCTACTCCGTAACCTCTAGGCTCTGCTTTCGGATATGAAACTTAGAGAATGATTGCTCTTCCCTATGATTTTTTTTGTTGTCCATTAATTAGTTCATCGTTTTTCTTCACTCATTCACTTATTTATTGGGCTTCATATTATACGGGCACTGGCCTATGGAAGCCCGTATGTGAAGGCTTCCCCTGTATTATTTTCTTATAGCAAGTTATATGCTATGTTGACACTATACTTTTATTTCAGAGCACTAATCATTATAATTACATAATTTGCAATTGTATAACCATTACTTTAGTTATTAGTGAACCCTCTACCCTTTCCCCGCCCCACACAGAACTGTAAATTCCACAAGGACCCAAAGAGGGTCTATTCCATCAGCAACTGCTAGTCAGCATACAGTGGACAGTGTTCAATGTAAGGGCTAAGCAAACAGATATCCTCAAGTACCGATGGTTCAAGGGTCAAATGGAGCAACTCTGTTGTGGTTGTCCTGAATATTTGTTAAAAATCTTGAATGGTTATTTCTTTTGACAGTGATTGTACCTCTAGAAATTTTAACTAAGGAGAAAATTCACTAGGTGTGCAAGCTTTTATGTCCAAGACCATGCATTTTAACATGTTTACAGCAATTAAAAACTGACACAAATGTCCATCTACAAAATGGACTGACATCGTTTTTAAAGAAAAGATGATTATAAGAAAAACAATCGCCATAACGAAAATACGCAAGATGTGAAAATGTCAAATTTTACCTAAAGTACTCCTACAACTATAAATTCCCAAGTCTTCATCTCTACAAAGTGTCTCTATAAAAAGAGAATGGAAGAAAATAAATGAAATTACCATGTATAATGATGCTGTTTGAGTGGTTAGGACAGAGATGGAGTTCCCTTTCCTACTCTGTGAGCATGACAACCTGGGTGTTCTAGGGGGAAAGGCAGTATATGAACAGTAAGCCCAGGAGCAGTAACTGCTCCTTCAGGAATATAAGCTTCCACACTGGGAAACAGGCATTTTTGTCAAAATCCTACTCACCTCATAACAAGTTTTTTGCTCATTAGCATCAGATGTAGTTTCCTGGTCCTACCAGACACCTAAGAGTGGACTTAATAGAACATAAATACTTGAGATACCATCTTTAACTGTCTGAAAAAGAGAAGCGCTAACACCCAAAACCCTGCATGGCACTGGAGGTCTAGAGACTGGAAAATCATTTTGTCTCAGATTTTTTAGAGCTGGCCCTACAGTTCTGCTTGATAGAAATGTAGTCACAAAGAAAATGTATATCAAGTTAGGGTAAAAGCAAGAGATGTAGCTTTATCAGGAAGGTCCTGGATTTATCTACATAGCTAAGATGTGCCTAAACTTCTACACATCTCAAATGCACTGGAAACTTGCTGTTTACTTGACTGTCAAGGTGTGGGGGAACCTAGAAGATCCATCCTAAAGTTACACCACTGGTTATGCTAATAACAGAAGAAAATACGAAAGTAGCAGAAATGTAGTAACATCTAGTTTTTTAGTTTGTTAGACAACATTTTACCAATAAACACTGCAAATGAACATCAGAAAGAAAAGCAGACTGAGAGGAAGAAATTCTATATTGAATGTGTTAGCTGGTGAATCCAAGAGTAAGGGCTACAGATTTGTGGGTGAAACAAATCTCAACGATTATAATAAAATTAAAACTCAACTGCAGGAGGATATAAACTCAGGGCTTGTAAACACTCAAGTTTACACTGTCAGATACTGGCTAATGATCTGTCCTGGTTTATGAGAGAAGAATAAAACACCACTACGACTTGCTAATTAGTTTTCTCTGCAAGAAATACTTGGTAAGATCCAATTTACTCACGTGATATCCCTTCGTTGATAGCAGCCCTGAAGCAGGCAGGCAATCAGGTCACTAATAAAATCTACGTCATCTCTATGAAGAGCTGCTTCTAGCTCCTGAGGAGAAGGAGAGAGAGAGAGCGAGCTTGAGAGATCAAACATAGATTTCTTACAGTCCATCCATCCATCCACCTCTACTCCTTCCCATTGCTACCACCACAAGCAACTCAATGGTCAGAGTAGCACATGTGCTTCCATGGACCAACTCTGCCCTTTCTCCGAGTTATAGCTACAAGAACATCCAGAGTTCTGTTTTTGTTTTTCCCTGGGGTTTATTTCTCTCATTGCTCCTTACCTAACCAAGCTCCATACCTTTTATCTACATACTAGAAGAAATACCCACAAAACTCTTTTTTAAAAATCAATGCTAGCTACATAATCAAAGAGCTTAGTTTATATAAATAAGCGGTGCTGCCTTCTATTTTAATGTCAAGAGAATCAAGGAGCAAATATGTAATTAATTAGAACGTCTTCATGTAATTAATTAGAAAGTCTTCATGTACTTAATAGTTTCAACAGGTATTTACTGCAACAGCTTTAAAGAGCACTATTTTTTGCGGGGGTCGGGGGTGGGGGAAGCACTGGTACTAAGCAATGTGGCAATTTTTATTTTGAGAACACCTAATCTACAAGATAGGATATTGCTAAAACTGAGATTAATCTTACATCACCCGGCAAGAAGTGAGGTAATGTCTATGTTAATAGTCTAATCCTAAATGAGATGTATTTGCTTTCCTTGGGGTTCAGGCAGGCAATTCCAAAGATTTAGCTTGTCTCCTTAGCACAGGACTCTATACAAAGATTAGTCGAGAGGAGCTCCTGGGATAAAAAGTGACAGTGAGAAACTCAGGAGATCCTATTTCTTTTCTCAGTCTAGCATAATAAACTGATCATTTCTGAGATGCTGAAAATGTTTTAGTCATCAACTGTAGTGAAAACAGTGCCTGATGTACTCAGAATGTGACCTTCTGTATGCAAATTAAAATCCAGTGGTTTATGGTTTGACTGGTTCATCACATGAGCTCTAATCCACAGTAAAACCCAACATTCAAGATCTTATTGACATTTCTGAAAACATGAGGGTTCATTAGAAGCAGTTTCTGATCATAATACCAATTATATGGTAAGTATACCGAAGAGGGTTATTTGCTTTTACTATATAAATAATAAAGTTCTTTTCATTGTTCCACTTATTATTTCTGAAAACTTGCCATCTGTAAACACTCTAAAAACTTCACAGAACCAAAATGTTGCTGAGTATATGGACACATGTAAAACAAATATAATCTACCCTGAGGTAGCAGTTCAACCAGAAAGGTATCCTATACTACTGTGAAAACCCAGGTGAATAAAACTCAAAATTCAAAATTAATCAATTAAATAAATAAAGGATCCATCACCATATATATGAAGTGAAATCATTATGCTGTGTATCTGAAACTAAAATAATGTTTGTGTCAAAAAAAAAAAAAAAAGCTTAAAGTTTGAAAATGAAAACATTCTGCATGCCTTAGATCTAAGTTTGGGAATTTACTAGCATCTACGGCAGTGGTTCTTATATTAGCATATTAATTTTTGTGGGCAAGGTTCTTATCTACATTGTAGCTGGTAATTATTCAGAAAACTAAGAAACCCTAGGAACCAGAGATAATAAGGCCCTGAACTCTAGTCAGAATTCATTCATTCAATAAATATTTATCAGGCATCCACCCTGTGTGAGATAGCAGTGCTTCCTAAGCAGGGGGGAACTTGGTTTAGTTAGGAGTGATAAGACAGTACAAAAAAAGATAAATAAAGTAATCAGTACAATTAGGCACAGAAAAGGTGCTCTGGGAGTTGAGAAGGAAAGGATGACTCTGGCTGTGGGGAGCCTGAGGTTTCACAAAGACACCTCAGCTGATATGGGAAAACCAGGGCGGTTTGACGATGGGGCAGAAGCAGGCATAGCCAGGTGCGGGGACAGCCCTAGCAGAGGCACCAGGAGGATGTTAGATACAGCTTAACATCTGTGGATTATGCGAGGAGAGTAATGTGAGCCAAGATTGATAGCCGATACTGAACAGCAGCTAATGAGTTTGGCTTTCTTTGGAAAACAATGGTGATCCACTACAGTTATTTTTATAGATAGGCATGGTGAGATTCATCTAGTTGCTATGTACAGAAGAACTCTAGGGAGGGAGAAGGGCACAGGCCATATTAAACACAAGCAATAGCCCAGGGGTAAAGATTCTGAAGAATTTACGGAAGTTGAGAAACAGCAGAAAGGGAAAAAAACATGAATTAAAAACCTGGTAGTGGCAAAGCAAGGGAAGATTTGAATGACTCATATTTTAAGCCCGGTCACTGAGCAAGACTCCAAGTAAACTGCAATTATAACAGTTCAACTGAACCCGTAAAGCAAAAAGTCCCAGAGGTCATTTCATTTGATAGATAAATATCAGAATTATTGAAGGCTGTGGAGGGAGGGTAAATTACAGATAGTATTATTTGAACTTTATCAATGTGAAGGAGCCAGGACCAGAAAGGCTAACTGACTTTTCCAATGGTCTCAATAAACCACAACAGAGCCAAGTGAAACCCAGGTTACTGGTTACTAGTGCAGTGCCCGGCCCACTAACTAAGTTGCCTCCCACTGGCTCTGGTTCTCTCTCCGAAAGAGGTTGGTGGTTTGAACTGTTACAAGAGCTCCTCACTCAGTCCCTTTTCCAAGTCCTCACATGGAACATTCTCCTAGTAAAAACCTCTTCCTTCTTTCTGCTCTTCTGCCAAGTCATAATTAGGTTCTTTACATGAAAAACTTATGTATAAAATCTTCCCAGTTGAGTTTCACTTTGTTGGTTCCTCCACCAATTCCTACACATTGATATATATTTTGTTTGGTGTTTTGGTCCTCTTCCTTCCTGGTGTAAAGAGCATAATGTGATTCTTGTTCAAAGAATGTATGTAGTATGTACTAACTGAAGCCTCCTCCTCTTAGGATATTTTTTGTTTTAAAGAAAAGATGGGGGCAGGAAATCCCCCCAGGATTTCCATTTTTAAAAAAAAGGTACGGGGAGAACGTTCAAGCAGTACTACTGATACGCCTTCTTTTCCGTCTCCTGCCTCCGATCCAGATTCTTCTCTGGCTTAGGTGGAAACGCTCGACTAGGAAGATTTTCTTCCTACTAGCATCACTTTCACCAGAGGGAAGTTCGAGACATTCAGTGTCTACCTACAATGACGTCTTCTGCTACTATATGCTACTTCACCTACTGTATGCTAGAGAAAAAAGATACAAAGGTGAATAAGAAAGTTCCAGTGTGTTTATGGACATGTGGAAGGGACAGAGGAAGACAGTGAATGAGAGAGGGCTAAAATGTAAGCTAAATGCAACATTTTAAACTATGTTTTCTGCTATCTCCCAGTAACTAAAACTGCCTGATGCAGAGTAGACATTCAAATATTTTCTTGACTGAATGATAGCAAAGGATTGTGAGACAATGTGGAAAATGCTATATCAAACATACAAAGTGATATGGGAAAATGGGAGAAAAAAGACTAGAAACTGCAGCAAGCATAGATAAGATTTCACCAAGGAGGCAAGAGCTGCAGGCGTCCTTGACGGGGAGAATCTGACCTGGCAGGTGTACAGCATGAAAGAGCATATGCAGAAAGTGTCAGTGCTCTCCCCAAAGTGAAGATGGTGAGCAGAGAACAGGACAGGGCTACTCCACATGAGAGTCTGGGTTTACTTCCACATCTAGTCAAATGTGAAGGAGAGTGAGACAGTCAGAATTTTGTCACTGAGAAGAGCCCTGAGCCGCATGCAGAAAGGCTGGAGGGGACACCACAGGGCAACCACACTGAAGCTCTAACACAAGCTGGAAGCTGGCTGGAAGCACACACCTTACTGAAACCAGAACCTGCATTTCAGCAACAACCCCATGATTCCAGTGGGTGGTGCTAGTCTAGAAGATTAAAGGTCAGAGTCTGAAGTTAATAAAGCAGCATCAGTAAGACTAGAAAAGAGTATTTGACAACATATGGAAGACAAAAGTTGGTTTAACGAAAAAAAAAAAAAAAAAAGCATAATTGCTAAACAAAATGAAATAATGCCAGAGACCTAAACTGTTCTAAAACACGAGAGAAACTTCAGAAATCAACTTCATCTGACATAAGAACTCTGAATTGAAATTTCATTGTAACCCAAAATACACTCAAACAACAACCTCAAGAACAAGCCAAAGCCCTCTGTTTATCTAAAACAATAGCATCAATGTATGATTATGATTAAATCATGCACATGAGATTTGAGCAGAACTTAACAATTCCTACCCACAGCTCTGAAACCTGTTGAAGTGTTCTTAAGAATTAAATGCAATCCAGATATACAAACAAAGCATGGATAAATCTAAACATAAGATTAGTCGTCACTGGTGGGAAGAGTGGGTCATTTGTTCCTTACAGAATAACGTCATTTCTGAAAACAAATATATTTAGAAGCCAGTAAGAATGTGAGGACTTAAAATGAAATTTCTGGTTAATGTGTTCTCTAAACAATATCCTTTTTCATTATTCCCAAATAGTTACCAACTAGAATTACAGAAAAGTGATGCAAGACCCTTAATGCAAAATAGAAACTAAGACCTACAAAGGTTAAGAGTGACATAGTCAAAAGGTAAGATGTCCTTAAACCCACACTGCTTTGTTTTTGTTCACCATTCTGGGTCTTGGGTCTCCAACCCAGGTCCATGGTTTTCACAACTTATGTTTTAGCTGCATGAGCTATAGAGGAGGGCTAAACCCACTTTTTACTGACATCTATATTATGAATTTTCATTGTGAAATACTAACATCTTGCTAACCTGCAGCAGTTACTAGAAAACAAAATTGTTAATTATACTGAATAGATTCTTTCAAAGACTAAGAACTGTTTATCTTAAAGCACATGCCAAATAGTTATCAATGTGTTTAGTACTATAATTTCTTCAGTAAATCTAAGGTAGCTTTTTTAATCCCTATCTGAACTTTTAAAAATTCCATGGGTCCTGGTAGAAGACACATCGATATTGATGTTCTAAGTTTGGATGCTATTTCAGATACTACTTATACATAAATGATTAAAGTGCAACATTTATAGACCATGATGAGAATGTGTCATGAACTAAGAACTATGATTAACAGACAAACTCTGAATTTGAGGTTTAAAAAAGAAAAAAGCTATTTTACTCTGTTTTCTACCTGCCTCAGCCAGTATCAGATACTTCATTGGTGAGTCAACCATTGTTTTCTTACATCTTCAGTGGAAATTAATGACATCCCTATACGACTTCAGGGGAAAAAAGAGGGTGCACCCTTGTAACTCAGGTGGCTGAGGTGGCAAAGATGGCTAAGGTACAGACCAAGAAGTTCAACGTGGTGGTGGTGGGGGGTGGGGTGGGGGGGGTGGCAGTTGAGACCAGGTCAGGGCTAAAAAGAAAATTTAAATTATCTTGTTGTAACACCCAATTATGGTGGGCAGATTAAAAGTGTCTCCCAGAAAACCTGGGTTTGTTTTTTCTAGTAAGACCAGGATCGAGCGCATTGCGAATGGGGAGGGAAAGTTGTCACACAGAAGGGCAGAATACCAGGGATGTTATTAGCATTTCCAACAAGAACTGAGCAGACTTGAATTGTCTCTCAAATGACAAGTACTGAGAGGCACTCTGTGCCATTTATAAATAAAATTCAATTCTCTCCCTTTGGCTATCCTTTAACCCCTAAGTCAATAGGAAAATGGGTATCAAAATATAAAATTTATTTTAAAATGTATTTCTATATCATGCTTCATAAATAGCTACCTAGACAACCTACTAAAAAATATGCAGGTCCATGCTAATTTGTGAGGTGTCAGTGAACTTTCCCTCTAGCTTAGCAGAACTAAAAAAGCAGAATCAATAATGATTAGAATGAAGATTAGTTGATGAATCCTCTAAAAAACAAAGCGTTTTCTTTTTTCCCTTACTAATGTTAACCCTAGTAGTTTTATCAAATGGATAAACCAAGGAACAGTAACAAATGCAGGCCTGACCATATGGTTAGATAAGAGATTAAGAATGCCACAGGAGGTGTGCCCTGGTGGCCTAGCAGATAAACCCCCGCCTGTGGCTGAGGCGGTCCACACACAACCCAAGGTCCCTGGTTCATGACCCAACAGCCAAGATGAACAACTAAATAT
The DNA here is from genome assembly GCA_004363575.1 of Solenodon paradoxus. Classification (NCBI taxonomy): domain Eukaryota; kingdom Metazoa; phylum Chordata; class Mammalia; order Eulipotyphla; family Solenodontidae; genus Solenodon; species Solenodon paradoxus. The sequence continues at coordinate 183,897 of RJWH01001160.1, read as the reverse complement.
TTCATGCTTCTTTTTCCTTGGGAGGGGGAGGGGGAGGGGGAGAGAGACATAGGAACCTCACCCCTCTTGTGACTCAGACTATGAAAGCTATGGACCTGGGGAAGGAGAATAAAAAGAATATCTTTATAGGATAACAAAGACAAAAACAAACAGGAAAGCAATTTTAATCCTGCTGAAAGTAAGTGGCTTATGGGTAAAAAATTTCAACTTTAATGGGTATAAAGTTTCAGATTTATAAGATGAAAGGTTCCGGAGCTGTTGAACATACTTAACTACTGAACTGTACATGGAAAGTGGTTAAGATGATGAGTTTAATGTTATATGTGTTTTATTACAACTTGGTAAAAAAAAGTTTTTCAGGTTACAAGTATCTACCTACAATGGTTGTAATCATTAAATGAGGCAGCAGACCTTGGCACAAAGCAAAAGTTCTAAAGATGCTAGCATCACAATTATCTCATCTTCCTTACAACGATAGTGGGGGGGGGGGCGGCATGTAGGGGCAAAGACTGAAGATCTAGAAAGTGATCTTTTTTCTGAATAACAGAAATTAAAATTCTCTTAAAACTTGGCCTACCGTGTTCAAGAATCAATAAAACTACCTCTGAAGAATTACTTGGAAATACAGGTTATTCAAAGCTTTATTATTTATGCCTTCATCCCAGGGCTTAAGTCTTAGGAAAGCAATAAGGAATACCCTTCTAAATGCCTCCCCCACCACCAGCCCTCCACCCCCAACCCACCTTCCTCCTCTTTTGTATTTCCTTTTCACTGGGAGCATTGAGCTGTGAGCACAGAAATCTGAACTTTGCCAAGATGCTCTGGGACAGAGAAGGGATGGTGGGTGGGTGGGGGGGGGGGTGGCGTGGAGAGGAGAGAAATGAGCATATCAGCAGAGAGAAGGGAGATCCATTCCTCCTGCTGCTCCGCAGCTTCAGAGTAGCTGGAGGAAGTAACAGGATTTCCCCTCTTTGCAGCTGGCGTCACAGCTCGTTAGGGGCAAGTCTGTTTAACATGGGTACACTCTCAAGCAGTGGCTGCTGGGATGAGAATTCAGGAGAAACGCCGGGAACAAGCCTCAAACTCTCAGAGGCAGTGGAGAAAGGGGACAGGCCTTTTAGTATGTCTTGAAGAAATACTTACAATACTTTACTGTAAAAAGTTAACCTGCCTAATAAACAAAGGTAATTTCCACTCAAATGACAGAATGATAAATTCCTTTAATGTTCAACCACCCACTTAATACCTTTTGTTAAAAAATAAATGACAAGGTGTGTTTTTTTTTAAATTGTTTGACATGCTCCTAATTCCTGTAGAAATGTTCTTTATCTTTTCTTAAAGTGATAAAGAGAAAAACTTTTCTTCAAATTCCAACTTAAGGATCAAGATCTCAGATTTGCACTAGGCACGATGATTCCCTTTAGTTTACAAAAAGGTCTTAGACAAAGGAGAGTCACATTTGTTCTATTTGATTTTAGAACGTTACCAAGTCTTGCTAATTTGCGCAAGGACCAAGTATAATTTAGTAAGCACCTCAGTCTCAGTCAAAGATCATCTCAAATACAGAGGCCTCTGTACGGACACAGAACGGTGTGCACACAAAGGAGATGCAAAGCAGCCCTCTTGAAGGATATCCCAGCTGCTATCCAAGAGAGAATGCCTGGAGTGTGGGCTCAGAATACAGGCAGGAATAAGCACACTCGCCTCCAGAAGGCACCCCTGACTTTGGCAGCTGATGCTTTCTAACTTGGTATAAATTAATTTAATCCCAAAGGCCTGCCCCATGCCAATTTAGACTGCAAAGTATAAATCAGCTCAAGTGGGTATAATGGTGAGGGATCTGAAACTGGCTATTATAACACTTTCAGGTGGCCAAGCGATTTACCCCAGGCATCCCCAAAGGCTAGCAGGTCTGTATTGCTGCTTTGCTATAGCCACTCAATTCCTCTCACCCTTCCATGAAACAGCTGTGTCACTGGCTGTGCTGCTGGGTAACAACAGAATGGAAACCAAAATAGCTCCTCCCCTTGAATATGAATACTGCCCTAAAAGATCAGATGAACTGGAAAATACTAATGACACCAATTAAATATGCAAATCTAGACGAATATAACTTTCTGAATAGGTAAAAATTATCAAGAGTATACGAAGGCCCAGAAGCTTCATGAATCTTTACTCACAAAAAATGTCTGTAATACAGAAACAATTCTTGAGCAGTGAAAAGGCTGGACAGCTTCTCAACACGTTCTGTGAGGCTAGTACTGGACAAGCGTGGCCATGCAAAGCAGCAACCTGGAAGAGCAGGTTCTGGGCGGACGACAAAGCTTCAGATTGAGTAGTCTAGACTGCACCACTCCGACTAAGGCTTTCCAGGGATTCTGTTCCTCAGAATCCAGTGTGTGGCCAGAAAGTAAAATAAAATGAAATGACACATCTTTCTTGTGAGCCTGTTTTATGTTGATTTTTTTGTTGCTGCTTGAAGTTTTTAGGGGTGTGGGGAGAGGAAGGAAGAAGGAAGGAAAGGGGAGAGAGGAAGGAAGGGAAGGAGGGAAGCAGAATTTGTATTGTTTGTTGTTTCTGGTTGTTCCTGGAGATATCTGGGTCTTCTACCTGGGTCCTTGAGCTTTACTGGGTCTATGCACCCCCTGGATGAGGGCTTGAGTCACCAGGGCACTCCTGGATGGATGTTTTAAACTTAAACATGTTCATGAATTTAAAAAATAAAAGAAGAGATTTCATCAATTTCTGTTTGAAGCTACTAGCTCTCAATTCAAGTACAGCTCTAGAACTCTCAATTATGCAGCCTCGACCCTCTGCCATTAGGAGCTCACCATTGAACTAGCTGGAAGATATTTTAGGTATTAGAAGAAGAGATACTTCTCAACAGGAAAAATGAAGAAAATCAAACCTGGAAGATTCACCAGGACGTGGTTTGCAGACACACGTGAAGGAGAGAGGCTGAGAGTCAGAAAATTCCTGATCTAGGCCAGGGAAGAAGTGGTGGCCTATCACAGAAGGATGATGGTGGAAATAGAGAGGATGAGACGGAAGGAGAGAATTCTTAAGGACAGTAAATAAGATGTTGCTGCTGACTGTGTGGAGAAAAAAAGGACAAGGAAATTTTAGGTAACAAGTTTTAACTCTGCTCCCCCGCAAGATTATGGTATCTTCAACTGGTAAACAGAAATAAGAATACAAGGTGAATGGTGCTCAAGTTAAAGTCCTGGCAGTTTAAAGTGGGAAATAAATGTCCTAAATCTTATTCATATCGGATTGTGTCCTGATCGCCAGTGCAAAATGGGCAAAAATGTTCTTACACAGAAAATGTTATACATAACTTGAGAGAGGAAGAGGAAGTGTGTGTGTGTGTGTGTGTGTGTGTGTGTGTGTGTGCAGGGAGGGAAACAGAGAGACACTCTCTAAATTAATTAATTCATTCTATTACAAACATGTGACAGTGAGATGTCACACAGTGAAAAGGCATGCCTGGTACCTAACACATACCAGGGCGAGGCTCTGTGCTAAATGCTAAGGCTGCAAAGAGGAGAACAAGAACCCTACTCTCAGCGTATAAGCTCTAAAAGGGGGAAAGGCAAAAGTCAATTCCACTCAGTGTGATGATAAACACATCAGAGAAGGAAGTCAAAGGTTGAAAGATGAGCAGAACTCAGACAGTACACTCTAGAGAGGTGCTAACAGCCAGCTTCTCAGGACAATGCAGATTACCTGTGAGAACAGATAAGAAAGGTCTCCTTGGAAAACAAAAAAATTATAACCAAAAGGGGATAACCTGTGTGCTATCTATAATGGAAGAGATATCCCAAGATAAAGAATTATCAGTGTTTATCCAGTCCAATCCTGAGGGACAGACATTGATAACACTTTGTTGTGGGGCCAGAATATTTCATCAGGTCTGGAAGAAATTATTCCCTCAAGACTAATTTATTCTCTTCCAATTCTCAGCTTCTTGATTAGTAGCTGGGTCTTGGTATTAGGAAAGTGGTGGGGGTTGAAGGGCAGGTGTGAATATAATGACCATGGAAGGCTACCTATCCAATTTTAAACAAAATGCCATACTGAGATTCCAGGTCAAATGACATGGTTAAGTATTTGAACCTACATGGCTGAGGACCAGAACCAGCAAGCAACATGAGCATTCGCAACAGAGTAAGATATGAGTTCAATAGGAACAAGAGTGAATAGATCATACTTAGAGAAGGACTACCTCTGTTGGACTGAGGCAAATTCTTTTAAAAAATAGTTATCAAAACATGTCACTCCTCTGTGCAAAAGCCTTCTTCAGAATAATGCCCAAAGTTTAGACCATGTACTTTCTGTGGACAGCAGAGCTAAGATTTCCATTCTTGCTCGCTCCCCTCAGTCACACCAGGCTCTAACCTGCAACAGCTCCCTCCTGCCTTGGGCTGCTCTGCCCCTGGTGTCTGCAGGGCTGTCTCCTCACTTCCTGTGCGTCCCACTCACTCACAGCCCATTTTCTAATTAATTTATTGTCTCTCTAATATATACATTAATTTCTCCTTTCCACTTTTATTACGAAAACCCCCTGAGGAGTTTTCTTTTTGTTTCTGGCTGTTTCCCCAAAACTGTATCTGCCCGCAGTGAGTACTAAACCGGCATTATTTTTTATTGTTGCATTAGTATGTATTTTTTACATTTTTAATTTTTATTGTAGTATATTATTCTACACATTAAAATAATTTCCTATGTATAGGTTCTCCATTCCTTAGATATATTTCAACACACCCTGCCCTCCACCAAATCCCCACGTGTTCTTCTCCATTATCCAGTGGGCTCCGCCACCATTTGCCCCACCTGCCCCCTTCCCTTTTGGTCACCTCAGTTCTGCTGCAAATGTTTCAGGGTTGTAAACCAGTATTTTTTGAAAGAAGTAAGTCAGTATTCATAAGCTACGATTTTAAATTTAGGATTATATCCTACTATGAGAAGTCCTAAGGGAAAATTAAAAAAAAAAAAAAAAAAAAATGAGTATCGAGAAGCATATTTGGAAAATAAAACAACGGAAACATTTTAGGATTACTCTGATGTTTCACCTGAAGTCATTTAACAATTATCTATACTGTGAAAACGTTTTTCTCCAAAAGTTCTATCTAAGCATTAACTAACATAACAAACAACAGTGCTATTCTGGGGAAAATTTAGCTAACCTATGGGTTTAAGACACCAGCAAGAAGAAGCACTTCCTGGTGTGCCCTAGTGGAGCAGTTAGTGGTTGGATCAATCGCCTCCAAAGGAGTGCAGGCCACATTCCCCTGGGGTAAGTCCTGAGTCTGGGGGAAAATAACCAATGGGAACAACTAAATAAAGATAAAAAAAAAATAGTGTTTCTTCTGCTTCTCTCTACCTGCCTACTTGCCTTCATTCTTGCCTGCACCTTTGCATAGATAGATAGATAGATAGATAGATAGATAGATAGATAGATAGATAGATAGATAGATAGATTGCCTTCTTCCCATCTAAGCAGTGTTGAATCTTTACTTTTAATGAAAGGCACAGGCAGGCAGGAAGAAAGGAGGAAGAAGCACTTTATCTTAGTTAGTTGTTCATCCTGGCTGTTCCTCGGCCCTGGGACACGCACATGGGTCCTTGAAATAAATGTGGACTGTGCCGGCCAAAAGCAGATGATCAAACCACTAGTCTAAGAAGTGTTCTTAAATCCACATATGAATTCCTTTCTATATCTGTTCCCATGCTTTAGTATGCTTTGCTAATCAACACTTCTCACCTGAACTTCCAAGCTGGTCTTTCACTTCCAACAGAGACTAATTTAATCTGTCGCTATATTAAGTTTGCTGAAATTTGGTTATTGTCATATCACTTGTTTGGAAGGCTCCAAAGACTCCCCTCAGCTCACAAAATGGTGTATGCAATCCGACTGTTAGGTTTATCATTCAAAGCATTTCCAAAACGAATCCAACTTATCTTTTCAATATTCTTTCCCACTATGGCAGCGATCTTATGGAAAAGTAACCAGCTGTCCAGAATAATAGGTACTTCCCAATTTTATTCCTGTCATTATTTCTGTTAAGAAGACTGGTTTTCTGTACAGTCTGGTACACAGTTTTGCCTGTGAAAAATGCTAGTTTAAGTTATAAGTCTGGCTGAGCCCCTAACAGATTTTTGATAATTAAAGACTATTAAAAGTGTTTTCGCCTGGGCAAATTGGTCTATCAATAGTGTAACAAACCTCCCTCCTTTCCAACTCTTGTACCCAGGAATTTCAAGAAATAGAAGCTGAGTATCTCGAATGATGGTAAATTAAAATAAGAGCATAATCCCAAACAGGAAGTGTATAGGGAATATAGGGACATATTACATTATTTTTCTGACCAAGGTACTCGCTAGCTATGAACACTTGAAAAATAATGACTCAACAGGCAACAGTTAAAAGAGAAAAAGTACATAGTCTAAACATACCATTGTCTTAGGAGACTGTGGGTATCAAAACTATGCCAATAAGTTGTCCAGCAAGTAAGCTGCTCTGGAGGAAAAAAATAACTGAACCAACACAGGAAGAGAAAACAGGTTTTCCTTACACAGGATTAAATAAGACCTGCATGAGCACGATTTTTGCTTCTGTAGACAAACAACAAGGACACCCGTAGCACAGCAGCTTGCTGTGTGCCAGTGAGAAAGTTCATCATGGTAATAGATGTTGCCTTGATATGGGGAGCAAGGAAACAACCACAAGGACTTGATTTGTTCACAAGGAAGTGTAGCTTTCCCACAAACAGGTTTCCAGGGTGTGACAGAAGCCCAGTCAAGACTAAACCAAACCTGTCAACGATATCTTGCTAGTTTTTGTGGAGATGAAAGACTGTTAACATCAGAAGAGATGCAGAAAGGATGAAGAACCATGCTTCCCAAATAAAGTATTTGGTGCAAATGTGTGAGGGGCTTTCTCAAGTCTGAATTTATGGAAAAGAAATATGACATAAAATTCAGGATGTAGTAATGCAGCTATGTAAGACAGATTCAACCATGAGGACACAGATTAAGACACTAAGAGTGACAGGCAGATGACTAGACACACAGACTATCCATAAAATCTAAGACTGTCCAGACTTGTCAATCTGACACTTTAAACTTAAATGAGGGGGGCAAGAGAACTGACTGGGAAAGACTAAGTTCCCCAGATCAAGACTGTAGAAAACATGATTCACACATGAACTCTTGTTCCTTCTGAAGGATCCAAAATGAGAAAAGAAACATCGGAAGAAACTCTAAGGCACAAGCATAAAGTGTCATTGGTGAGGGGCTAATAAGGGAATTATATTGTTTTCCGGGCTGGAGGAAGAAGGGAGAGTCTATAAAATGAGTACTGACCTAACTTTGGAATTGAATGGAATCTCTTAAGACTAAAACGCAAAAGACACTGTACTAAAAGTTGTTTCCCATGGGGATGAGTTAACTATTCTGACATTGCTATCCATGTATAACAGAACTGAATAATGAAATGGCAAATGGTCCGAGTATACAGATAAGCAAGGGGAGGAGGCTAGAATGACCCAAGGAATAATGGATGAGTTGGGGACATCAGTATAAACTAACATTTAGTCTTACTATAGAGACAGTTACATATACAAATATTTATAGATACGTGGGCAGACACAGATTAGTATAATGTAATTCTCCTTGCTTTGTTAGAAACAAAAATAACCCAGCAGTGAAGAACACACCTAGCACTATATTGTTCAGTTTCAGGCATACCACCATTATGATTTGATATTTGTATAAACTCCAAAATGATCTCCACAAGTCTAATTATTTTCTTGTGATAAGAATTTTTAGGATCTTAGCAATTTCCAAACATACACAGTATTATTATTAACTACAGTCACACTATGTTATGTATTACATGCTCATGACTTACAACTAGAAGTTTGTACCTTGTGACCATTTTTATCCATTTTCTCCAAATCTTGGTTTCTAATACTACATGGCGCCATCTCTTCAAGGAGAAATGGCAGGTTCTAGGACTGGGAAGGCAGTCTCCCAAGATGATCCAGAAGAACCATCCAGCAACTAAAAGTTTGGAAGTACTTAAATACAAACAAAACTAACCATCCATGGCCAACTGAAAGAGCTCCCAATGGCCAAAACTGGAACAATCTGAATAATAAACTATTAGATTATAAAAGTAAAAGATTACATAAAATATGTAAAAGTATAAAACAAATATTTATGGATCTATACTGATAAAAATTATGAAATGAGCCAAACCAAAAACGACTGCTACGGCATAATGTGGTTTACTGGAATATACAGCATGGTGGAGGAAAAAGTATCCCTTTTCCCCACACTGCTGAGGAGAAATCTGAATTAGAAAAGAGAAAAGAGCAGGCACAGCAGTGCGGGTGGAGTGGAGGAACTTCTCCTAAGAGGAGGCAGCTCTAAGGACTAAGGACAGAGATTTGGTAGGGGCTAGCAAACTATCCTATTAAGCAAGAACAAGCCTGGTTGAATGAGTTGGTGATTTACACATGAAACACTCCACGGACCTCCCTTGCATCTAACTTCGAGATTATAAAAGGACTGGGTCCTAGCAGTAGATTTTTGTCTACAGGGGAAGTCTGTTTCCTAGTTTGTTTCAGTTGTTTGTGCACCACTGTACCCCTGGGGCAAACACAGCCCGAGATCACCTGAAAAACACACACACTAAGTAACAGGTGTAAATAGCTGCGTAAAAGGTATTTTCTGCTTTTTTTTTTTTTTTTTAAGGGAAGGGTGAGATGCTTCTTGAGAATTTGCTTCAGGAATGAGGAAATAAAGAGCTGCTGCATTAGATTGCATGTTTGGAAAACCCATGGGAAGAAGCCAGGTTTCCTGAGCTGCAGACTTTCAAACAGGTAAAGGATGCACAATGGTTGCAGTTTCAATCAAGTCTAAATCAAGAATTTCAAGTCTCTATTTTGAGACAGATGTAATTATGTTGATTGTATGTGGCTTTCGTTTTTATCTTTCTTTGCCCTTCCTTTCTTCTAACACAGTGGTTAGAAAGATAATCCATCTTTGCTCCAAATCCTTTTTCTAAAGTATAAATCCTAGCACGACCTTGGGACCTCTTTGGGTCCAAATCATATCACTCTGCTGGATTTACTTTACGGCAACATCCAACAAAAACTAACGTTTTAGAATTTGTCTAACTAAGTTCTATATCCTATCATATGATATGGGCTAATATGAGGACTTCCGCATTAAACATCACCCCCCTTAGTAGAGACAATAAATGTTTCAAAAGTTTAAGTCATTAGCATCCTTGTTCAGTCAGTCAGTCCCTGGAAATACTTTGTGTAACTCAGTAAGTGGGAGAAGCAAATGTGCTTCGAGTGAGAAAGGAGGGTTCTCACCTACTTTTTTCAATTTTAAGTTGGTGTATCAGTTTTCCTTTAAAACTGATACAGATGGCAGGTGATTAATCGTTAATGACACATTTAACAGAGCTACAGGTCACTATTATTCAAATGTTCTAACCGCATCTGAAATTTGTAAAACTCAAGTGAGACTTTTTTGTTCTTTTGATTGTTTTAAGAGTGTAAGTACCTAAAGCTGAACGAGACACACAAAAAAACAATGCAGACCATAAATTTAAGAAGTCTGTTTCTTAATAAAAGAACGTAAGCAAACTACTGTATTTTTAATCAGTACTTTCAAAGACTATTCAGTAATAATAGTCCAGTAGCTTTAATTCCTTTATGCATGATCAGGGTTGCCTGAGTATTTAAAAAGCTATTTTATTCATTCTTTTTTTAAAACTTTATTTTCTAATAATTATAGATATACAGGAAGGTCCTGTGTACTCTTCATTCAGTTTCTCCCAATGATATCATCCTACATAATGACAGTATAACATCAAAATCAAGGAACTGGTACCATTTCATCTACCATACTGATTTTCAGCAGTTTTATATGTACTTATTTGTATGTGTACATACACATACACACAAGGTTAACTCCTTTTCATCGTTGAGTAGTGTTGAGTAGTGTTATATTGGCTGTAACACATTACCATTATTCACCAGGTGAAGAACATGGGAGTCATTTACAAACTGGAGGTTAAAGCAAAACTGCTCGGTATTCATATACAGGTTTTTCACTGGGATGGATGCCCAAGAAAACAGTTATTAGGTCCTATGATAAATACAAGTCTATATTTGTTCTTTTGTTAGTAATCTTTAAACTCATTTTTACTGAACATAGGTGCAAAAGCACTGTTCTAGGTGCTGGGGATACAATGAGCAAAACAGACAAAAATCCTTGCTTTAATCAACCTTATTGCTTCAGTGACTGTGCCCTGGCCTCCCCTGTCCCAAACTGCAAATCATGGAATTTTACAAATAAAAGGAAATTACTAATAAATAACCCAAATATCACATCTCAGAAAATAGATATGGCCTACATTCCAAGACCCTATGCTAGTTTATGAAAAGGGAGGGGGCTAGACAAAGAAAACAATATCAAACAAAGCGACACAATCCAATTTAGGAAATAAACAATCAAAAAAAAATCTTGACCATGTAAGGAACCCTTTAAAACTGTTGATGGGAGTGTCAATTGCTGAAAAACTGTATTGGAGGTCCTAGACCAAATAATTAGGCAAGAAAAAATAAAGAAAAGAAATTCAATCTGAAAAGAAGTAATAAAACTATCACTGTTTGCAGTGACATAATATATGCAGAAAATGGTAAAGACGCCACCAAAAAATTAGAATGAGTAAAGTAGCAGACTACAAAATCTGTGGCATTTTTATATGCAAACAATGGGACAGAGAAGAAAATTAAGGAAACTAACCCATTTACAACAGAAACAAAAGGAATGAAATACCTTGGATTAAACAAAGAATGTAAACAAACTGTACAATGAAAACAAGACACTGTTAAAAGATATAGAGGAAGATACAAAGAGAAAAGACATTCCATAACCATAATTGTAATGAATTAACATAAAGGATCATTTTACCTAAGCAATATACAGGTTTAATGCAATCCCCATCCTAGTGAAAAAGAACAAAAATTCTAAAAATGTGTATGAAATCACACACACAAAAAAAAGAACGGAAGGAAGGAAGGTATCACGCTCCCAGATCTTGATCTATCTATATTACAAAGGGATAATGATCAAAACTATGATACCATAATAAAACAGATACAGAGATCAGTGGAATAGAACTGAATCATCAAAAACAGACACACATATATGGCCAACTAATTTGTGACAAAAGAACCAAGAGCATACGATGGAAAAGGAAGTATTTTCAACAAATGCTCTTGGAAAACTGGAAAGCCACTTATAAAAAAGAATAAACTAGACCACTCTCTAACACCACACACAAATATTAACTCCAAATGGGTTGGAGACTTGGATGTTAAAACCAGAAACCATAAAATACTTAGAAGAAAACATAAGACATCAGTCTTAGGGAGATCTTTGGGAAGATTCAACTCCAATAAGCCAGAGAAATAGTTAAAATAAGAAAATGGGACTACATCAAATTAAAAAGCATTTGCACATCATACATCTGACAAATGTTTAACATCCATAATATATAAAGAACTCATAAAACTCAACAATAGAAAAACAACCAAATCAAAAATGGGCAGAACTGAATAGACATTTCTCTAAAGAAAACACACAGATGGCTAGCAGGCACATGAAAAAATGATCTTCCTCTCTTGTTATGAAGGAAAGGCAAATCAGAACACAACAATGACCTCACACCCGTGAGACTGGCTATTATCCGAAAGACAGGACCAACAAATGTTGGTGAAGATGCAGAGAAAGGGGAACCTATTTACAATGTTAGTGAGAATGTATATTGGCACAACCATTATGGGAAACAGTATGGAAATCCCTCAAAAAATTGAGAATGGAAATTCTATGTGATCCTGTCATTCCACTTCTGGGTATTTACCCGAAAAACACAAATTCACCGAGATAGAAGCACCCCCATATTTATTGGAGCATTATTTACAATAGCAAAGAATTGGAAACAAGTGCCTGCCTGTCAACAAATGAATGGATAAAGAGGATGACACATACAAACACACACACATGATGGAATACTACACAACTCTAAAAAGATGACATTCCAGCATTTGCAACAGCATGGATAGAACTAGAGGACATGATGTTAAGTGAAGTAAGTCAGAGTAAGAAAAATACTGGATGATCTCACTCATGTGGAATATAAAGAAACAGACAAAACAAAAACCAACCCTTGGACACTGATAATAGAACTGAGGTTACCCAGAGGTAGGGGAGGGGAGGGTGGGGACAAGTGGTGGTGGGGTCCAATATACAGTACTGGAAGACTGATAATTTGCTGATGGGTGTAGCATGGTGCGTTATCATATATTTGATGAATTTAAACCTGTATTACTTTGTAAATCTAAGTACTTCACTAAAAAATGAACACCCCCCCCCAAAAAAAAAAGAGACTTGGCCACTTAAGAAGAAAATGGTATTAGAAAGGATTAAAAACATAAATGTGCATTATATAACTGTTATTCTTGTTCAAATTATAGTAGAAACACTTAGCCCATTTTTTTTTTTTTTTAAAGGAAAGGTACAGGCAGGAATGAAGGCAAGCAGACACAGAGGCCAGAAGAGAGAGGAGGCAGAAGCACTTCATTCTGAATAGCAGTTCAGCACTGGTTGCTCCTCTAGTCCCAGGACTTGAACTGGGGATCTTGGGATGTATGTGAATTGCTCCTAGTTTAACCCATTAGGCCACCAGGATGCAATTCATTTTTGTTTTTTAAGAGTGCCACTTACGTTTTCCATATTGTCATGACGGCATGGGCCTCAGACATAGAAAAAGTAAAAAGTTTTCTATATTACAATGATAATACTGTTAACAGTGGCTATATAAGGAATTCCCTTCAGCCCATATCCATAAAGATACTATAATAATTAAGGTACATTTACCCCCAAGGCTAAGACACAAACTTGCTCTCTTTTGCTGAAACTAGTGCTTAGAAAGGATACAGAAATAGAAATTTCTTTTTTTGTTTTTTAATCCCTGGCCCCAGGTCTCGAACCCAGGTCCATAGGCACCTTAGTCATAAGGATGCACTAAAATTTCTTGATAACACATTTTGATGTGCAACAACTACTTATTAAATTAACTTTAAGGGTTCCTTGCAGGAAAAAACTCCAAACTTACATAGCTTTCTATTTATAAATGACAAAATGCTAAGTTACTGAAAAAATAAATCACTCTGAAAAAAGCACAAGTGATTCCAACAAATTTAATGATCTATCTTGCCATAGTTTCACCTCTTAGAAGAATGGCTGTGTGGAATTTGAAAGAGAAGAACTAGCATGGTCATATAATAAAGCATATTCCCAAACTAAAATAAACTGTGGTATTAAGCATTAGATAAAACAGACGAGAAAAAGAAATTCACAAGCAAACTCCGCTAGCTATACATAAGATGTTAGAATAAAGGCAGTATTTTGATCCATGGTAAACAGTCAACTATTCAATGTGCTGTGATCATTGGTTAAAAATCAATCATCGGGCGCAAGGTTTTGATTTCTGCCATGTCAGAGGATTAAAAAATAAAATACTTAAAATCTCAACTATGTCATGAACTGGTAGAGTAGTGGTTTGGTTTGCTGCACATTCCACATACATCCAAGTACCCAAGTGCACATCCTGTGGTAGGGGGTTGGGGGTGGGGGTGAGTACACAACCAACAGAATCAAATAAATAATGTGCTTCTTCCTCCTCTCTCTTCCTGCCTGCCTCTGCTCGCCTTCATTACTGCCTGAATCTTTCCTTTAAAAAAAAAAAGAGCATCAATATCTCGTAATACATATGTGTGTATATGTATTTACACACACACACGGAAAAGTAACAAGACTGCTGGGTGATACTTAGAGCTCACCAAGTTTAGTGGTGATGAAGAGTACAGTTCTGTATTTTTGTTCGGTCATATTTAACTTTGCAACAGGTCCAGACACATGGACTAGGAAATGCTGAACTTAAACAAGTTCAAGGGGTAGAATGTCAGAGAGAGACAAGAGAGTTACAGCAGGCAGACTCTAACATGCTACCTTTTCCCTCAGACTATCCCTGCCTCCTGTTGCTCAGTCCCTGTGGATCTCTCCTGAGTGTGAGTGACTTGCTTCTAAACAGAATACAACAAAGGTCACAGGATGACACTTTCTGGATTCCCTTTACATGTTAAGGGTTATTTTTCTGAGAACTCTCCCTAATTGGCTTTGAGGAAGCAAACAATCATGTTGGGAGGCTCATGTAGTATCGGATGGAGGGGGGACCTCTGGTTAGCAAAAAAATGAAGACTTCAATGCCAAAATCTTAACATGACCGAGCTCGCAAGTGGACCCCGTGCCTTCCCATTTGAGTCTTAAGACGAGATCACAGACCCAGCTAACACCTTGATTGCAGCTAAGCTGTGCATGGATTTGTGACACAGAAACTGTGGAGTGATGTATTATTTTAGGGCACCAAGACTATATTCATTATGTATTGTTACATATTGATATAAAACAGGTTATATGCAAGAGAGGAATTACAATGATAGAGCATGAAATCTATAAAGTACCTTAGATAGGGAGGCATGAATTTATAGACAGAAAGGTAAAGAATTAAGATAAGTAATCCTGAGGAGACAGACTGTCAGAGCTGAGGTTCCAGAAGTTAAGTTTAGAGTGGTACACTTGAAATTAAGTGTAATGGTGGTTTCGTAGTTGTTGGTAAGTGAAAGGTCTAGGCTTTTCTCACTGTGTCACATGCAGAAGATACTAAAATATGTATTTGCCTTCTCAGGGATTATAGACGTTACAGACTCAGATCTGTCCAGCTACCAGAACTGGGAGGGAAAGCTAGGGGATCAATTTCGCAGCCCAAATATATATTCATGACATTCCACAGGGTAAATAATGGCCAGAAATATGAATATGTAAATGAGTGGCTAAAGTAGTTCAAGTTCGAGGAAGAGAAGAGGCACTGAAATACTGTAGATAGTGACATAACCAAGACTTCTAGCAGGAGTATTAAATGGAACAATAGTGAACTAAAATGTTAAATAAGTGGGAGTGACAGGAAGGTATGTAGATGACTCTACTAAGGAAAAGCAGTGGGCAGGAATTCAAATGGGGTTTTAAGAGGAGGAATGGTAGGAAGGTCTGGATGTGACAATGAAGATTATTAAGTAGGATACCAACCCCACTTCTAGGACTAGTGGTAAGAAGGCTGTGGGTGGAAAAAAAAGTCATTTTTGAGATGGCTATACTGGAAACAGAGTCCTCATAAGAACTAATTTTAAAACCAGAAAGTGTATGAAACATTCAAATAACTGACCATACAGGGAATTTTGCTTATGACTGCTGCTGAGTTACACAGGACATTTCAGGATTCAGGATGATGTAAATCATAAATTATTCCTTCACTCAGAAAATTATTATGAAAAACAAATGTCAGCCACACTAAGCAGCACACCTAGTGGCATAATGGGTTTATGTTCTGGTGAAAGTTTCTGATTTAACTGTAGATAGGGATCACACTTTGAATAGTTCTGGTCTGAGAGATGAGAGCGTCTAATCACTGTATAATAGAGACTGGAAATAACAGTAATAAAGTGCCTAATAAAATGGTA
The DNA here is from genome assembly GCA_004363575.1 of Solenodon paradoxus. Taxonomy (NCBI): domain Eukaryota; kingdom Metazoa; phylum Chordata; class Mammalia; order Eulipotyphla; family Solenodontidae; genus Solenodon; species Solenodon paradoxus. The sequence continues at coordinate 168,232 of RJWH01001160.1, read as the reverse complement.
TAAACAGACCAACTGAATTGATGGCAAGTATGAGTTTGGGGACTCCTCTCCCTGTCCCACTATAGTTTGGAGGCAGGAGAAGAGGAGGATGATTTAACACTCATGGCTCTCTATAAACACCAGCTGTGCTCTCCAGCTATTGTTAAAACAAAAATCATGCAGAAATATTTCTAAACATTCTCTAAGAAGAGCAGTACATACTTGCTTTGAGAAAAACAACACAAGGCCTCAGAAGTCTGGGTTATTTTTCTTCTGTACTTAGGGATAGCTACCTGAGTGCAAAAATTTAAAGATCACTTTTTGCATGGAGATACATAATTTTTTTTTAAAAAAGGAGTTGTAGTGGCAAAGTAGTATATCTAATACACGCCTGCTTTTATTAAAGATAAATAGATTACATGAGGCTACAAGTTATAATTTTCTTAAAATTTGGTAGTTTCCAAAATGTTTTAAATGAATCAGAAATCATTCTATACCAGGTACCTACTGTTGTGTCATCACATATCACACCTCAAAATTTAGTGGCTTAAAATAATCATTTATGGATGGATATAGAGGGGATAACGCCAAGTGAAATAAGCCAAAAGGAGAAGGGTAGAAGCCACATGGTCTCACTCAAAGATGGAATGTGAACAGACAAAACAAAGGGAGGCTACACAAAACCAATCCCTGAACATTTGCAATAGAACTGAGGTGACCAACAGGGAATGGGGAGAGGGGACGGTGAGGGGGACAAGTGATGGCAGAGCCCACTGGACAGTGGTGAAGAACACTTGGTGATTTGGTGGAGGGCAGGCTGTGTTGATATATATCTAAGCAATGGGGAAGCTGCACGTATGGGGGATGACACATATGAGTTTATTTTAATTTGTAAAACAAAGCTATTGCAATAAAATACTAAAAAAAGTTTTTAAAAAAATCATTTATTACCTCTCAGTCTGAGTTCATCAGGAATCTGGGGGCAATTTGGCATGAGCTGCTCAAGTTTAAAGGTCTCCGGCTGTCTGAAGGATGGGCACTTCTAAGGTGGCTGACTTACACGGCAGGCAAGTTGATGCTGGGTATGGGATCGAGCCAGCTCCTGTTCACCCAGTCCCTGTCTACAGGGCTGCTTGAGTATCTCCACACCATGTGCCCACCAGTCATAGCCAAGAGCCACATGAGCCAAGGAAGTTGTATGTCTTTTTAAGTCCCAGTCTCAGAAGTCACACACTGTTCCTTCTACAGTATTCTATGTCACATAGGTTATCCTGGTTCAGTGTCAGAGGGGACAAGCATTCTAGGAGACAAGGGCCATTGGGGAGCATCCTGGATGTTGACTATTACATACTCGTCTAAGCAGAAATTATTAAATCGCCTATAGTAAACCTGTCTCTCAAACTCAACATCCGCATCCAATTTTCTATCTCCTAGCTTAGCTCTACTCAGATGGCTTCCTACAAAAAAAAAAAAAAAAGGCCACAAAAACTTATAATAGTATTTTCTGATGACCAACTTAGAGATATTCTCATTCCTCCAACCAAAAAGAAACTGTATCATTGAAAACAATTATTATTGCCTAAGCAGTAAGAAGAAAAATCAAATATAGCCTTTAGAGTATAAATGTAAGTATAAACTTCCTACTTTTTAATTAAAAATACTTTACACAATGGCACAAGATATCAAAAGTGTATGTAGTGCTTCAGTTGATGACACTATGCTAAGGCACATCAAGTTCTATGGAGCAGACACTGTGACAAACTCTTCACGCACTATCCCCCCCACTGATTCCTTCTACAAATGAGGTTAAAAAAAAAAAAAAAAAAGGTGCCTCCCGTAGAGTGTAGTGCTAGTGAACAGCGGTATGAGAACGGGAACAAGTGGGACACCTGGCACCTAAATGATGGCTTCCAGTGCCGATCCTTTAGTAGCCAAGATTAGAAAACTGCAGACAGAATGCTTGGGTGAGCTCAGATAATTCTTCAGGATATAAAATCCATCACAGACTAAGAAAGCTACCAAAGTTTAATTCCTTCCAAGAACATGCTTCCAAAGCCAAAATTTAATTCTTATACCAGTAATCCTGATATTCTAGCTAGCAAGGAGAATGTAGGGCTGACTTTCCATTTTGTATACTAAAGTATTATAAATGAAAAGGTGGATAATATTGTACTAGCCCAATTTTAAGGGGCAAACACTCTGAATAAATGGTATATTCTTTTATTTAGTTTTAAGGAAAGGTGCCGGTAGGAATGAAGGTGAATAGGCAGGCAGGCAAAGAGAGGAGAAAAAGTATTTTTATTTATTTTATTCAGTCGTTCATCTTTGTTGTTCCCTGCAGGCCTGGGAGGCAAACCCAGGTCCCTGGGAGGTATGTGGTCTGCACCAGTTGGAGGCAAGTGACTGAACTGCTAGTGCACCAGGGCAAGCCGGTACATTCTTTTAAGGATAAGTGAGCAACATTCATTAAAATTTCAAATGCATATATCACTTCTATACATATGTTCCCACATTTTTATAGCTGGCATAAAGACTTTAAATATGTGACAACAGGCATAAAGTTATGGCATACCCACAGAATGTATTACAATACATTGTATGAAAGTGTAGGGAAGAAAATTCTACATTCATTCAATAAACATTTATGTGTCTTCTGTTTCATAAAAAGGGAACTGACACAATGGTGAATGGGAAAGACTTCTTTCATAAAGCTAATGAGTGATCTCCTTTCTATCTTACTCTCTCCTAGATGATCTCATCCTTTTAAGAACCCACTATACTCTGAAGGCTCCTAAAATTATCTTAGCAGTTTAGAACTCAACTCTATATCCAGCATCCTAGAAAATAACCAATGTCTAATAAATATCTCAAATACAATGTCTACAAACACCTAACACAGAAAGTACACCCTCACACAAGCTCCTATCCCAGCTTTCCCATCTCAGTAAAGAAGGGTACTTTTGTTCCCTTTTGGGCAGATATAGGGGAATGTAACTTCATTCTGATTCTAAAAAGGAATGGGAAACTGAATACTGTAAGGCAAACGTCTTATATTTGAAATCAAGAATAAACTGCCTTCTAAAACAGCCAGCACAGGTTTAGAAAATGAAGGTTTTTGTTTTTCTAACAGCTACATTCATCCTGAAGTCCATTCATCTCCCTCAGCATCCCAGGGAGTAAGCACATATTTTGTTCAGCTCTATAATGAAGCAGCAAACTAGCCGCATCAGTGACATCACAGGACAGCTGCCTGTAAAACTTAAGACTTCTGACGCTGGGCATCAGCAACACTGTCTCTGAGGCCACTGTCCGCACCCAGGAGAGCAGCTGTCTGCACAACTTCTAAATCATGCTCAGACTATACTCTGCTGCCAAAGTTGGGCGCCTGACAACCTCTGCTGGGCCAAGAGTAGGCCCAGCAGCACATTCCAAGTTAGTGTCTCCAATTCGTTTTTGAGCAAGCCAGAGAAGGGGCTTTTCAAAGCTGTAGCTACTTTTGATGAAATGTCATATCAGTGAGACTTCTTTCAGTTGGAGACAATAGATATTTTTGCCTTAACCTTCCTGCCCTTAATATTCACTTTTTTTGCCACACAACACAGGATATTTTCACATACTCCTACCAGATCTCTAAGCACTAGGTACATTCATATAAATAACTTTGATGTTACATCAAACATAATAGCGTACTGTGCTCAGATATAATAGTAATTTCTCAGCTCAGCAAATTTCTTTTAACCAGGTTTATCCCATACATTGACCTTAACAGGCCTTCTATTAATGGGGAACGAAGGGGATGAGTCCTCAACAGCCACATACTTCTCAAATCCACAAACCACACAATGTTTCATGAATGTAACTTTTCCAGTACCACCATCACCAACCAGTACAAGTTTGAACTGAGCTTGGGGCTCTCCCTGGGTGGTCATCATTCTGTTACTTCCAGAAGTATCTCCAGGATCACTGCCTTTTGCCTTCATTCTTGTCAGCTGCTCAGGACATCTTTAGTATCATTCCCAACTCCAATCTTACACTCTACCTCCAATCAAACAGCAAGTCCTGTTGTCTCTACCTTTAACAGATCAAGAACCTAACCCATTCACACTACTTCTGCACCACCAGGTTTTCTTCTTCCTCTCCACTAGACTTGAGACCCTCAAAAGAATCCTATATGACAGAGGGATCATTTTAGAAAATTGCCATCACAGTCAGGATGAGTTTCAAACTCTGTCACAGCTTAGAAGGTTCTAAATGATCCGTCTTCCACAATCTCGGGTCTCACTTCCTATTATTCTTCCTTAACTTACACCATCACTTCCTAGACTCACTGTTAGTGTGTTAAAATGCAGCCAATGAAGAAAATCACTGCTCTTGAGAAGTACTTCTCAAACTTGAATATATGTAGAAATCACCAGGGAACCATCATAAAATGCTTCTTAAACTTATGGAAACAACTAGGTGTGTGATAAGACATTTCTAAACACATTTTAAGGTAATGTTGATTCTGCTGATGGGAGGTTCTAGAACTAATTTAACTGCTATTAACCTAGTTTTTTAGATGAAATGAAAATCTATAATTCCTAGGTCATAAAGCATAATGGTTGTCTAATGTAGGACATTTTAGACTTATAATTTAGGTGTGCCCTGGTGTCTTAAGCAGTTAATTCCACAGCTTCAGACAAGTGTAGTCCATATACACAGCAAGGAACTGGGTTGACAAGAAAAGGGAGGGAGGGGCATGTGGACAACCAGGATGAACAGCTAAATGAAATGCTTCTTCCAACTCTCCCCTCTCCTGCCTGCCTGCCTGTACCTTTGCTTTAAAAAAAAAAAAAAAAAAAAGACAGAATATTAAATACATGGGCTAACAATTTTCAAGTTGTTCATATGTAGACTTCAAAAGCATTTAAGAACATAAAAGTAGAAAGAAAAAAATTAAATTTTATGTATTTGAGAAACTGAAAGTTCACATTCCCTTTTCAAAAAGAAATTATGATATATATTTTTTCACCTTAAGTAAGAACCCTTGGGTATTTTTTTTAATTTTTTTTTTTCAGTGTAATGAGTTACTGTCCGCATCCTCTTCCAAGCAAAGCAGTCCTGTTATCCTGACATAATTAATAGAGTGAATTTAAGTGCCACTTTACTGGAAGTTTTCTCTAACCTTTTCTATCTGTGTAAAAGGAAAACACCTCTTTCTGGCTAAACTCTTCAGGGAGGAGAGGCTAGGTGGGGGCTTAGAAAACTGTTTCCATTTCTCATTTCATGTAACTCCTCCTAAGAGAAATTTATGATAACGATTGTGTTAATTCAAAGTTATTTTTAGGTACTCCTTACTAGCCTGACAACCAAAAAGAGTTGCTTATTCATGTATCACCTGGTGCTGTAGATTCCAGCTGAGGAATTAACACTATCTGTATTAGCCAGCAACAACTTCACTGTCTGCAGCCAACTATGGAAGCAGGCTATGGAGAGAAACCTTCACCAGAACCTGAAGGAGAGAAGGATAAGAAAGGAATGGACAGAACTCAGCTCCAGAGAAGATCATCTGTCCAGATTCAGGGGTATATCGCTCCAGCGATGTGTGACTGTGTACGCTTGTACAAGCAAGTACCTAAGATGTGATTTCTGAAGTCTCAAGGACTAGCCAACTCTTCAGTAGATCAAAAGAGAATCAGGTGAATTATCTAAATCATCTTGCCTTGATTCATCAAATTCTGTTTTTCACAGTAACGGTGTTAATATTTGTTCCCTTTTGCCCCACATTCAAAAATGTTCTCCTAGCCTGAATCTTGGCAGTGACCCTAAAAACATGAACCAGCTAAACAGGAAAGGAGACTGGAAGGAGAGGAGAACCAACCCTTCTCTGGAGAACAGAGGTGCACAGAACTGCTAGGAAGAGCTGTACTACAGGAGAAGAACCCCCACACCACCTCACTACTTCATTCTGAAACTGAAGGTGCTAAACTCTGAAACTGAACTACTGCAAAGTCTCTTGAGCTATAATTTGCTTATTCTCTTATTTGGGGTCTAAATTAGAAATGAGAAACACCTAGGGGAATTGAGTAAGCTCTTGTCTCCTCCCTACTGATGCCTGTCCACCATCTGTCCTAGGCTCCAAGGGAATCTGTAAGGTCCTTGTTCTTTAAAGGCACTTTGCCCTTTCTTCCTTTCTGGCTCTTGCAAGATTAATTTCAAAGATAACAGAACCATTTAAAATGATTATGTTTATTAAAGTTATAACCAAGCAGAATTTTAATAGGGAAATGCCCCTGTAGGACAATACCAAAGGGTAAAATTAAACATGTAAAACTAACCTACAACTATGTAACTAGCCAAACCTAAACTAACCTAAGTTCTAATTCAGATCCAATTTTCTAATAGCTTTGTTTTCTTATGTATTACAGACATAAGAATTTGTAGAACGGCTGGCAATTTAACAGAGCCCCGTTAAAGAATGGAAAAAGATTCTTCAAATGGGAGAAAAGGTGTTTTTTTCCCAAAGTAAAGGAAAAATAACCTAAACAAATATCAGCAAATCTCAAACAATTGACTCGTTCAGCCATGAAACAAACATTTTAATGATTCTATAAAATAATGAATTACTATCATCATTCCTATAAACAAATTCACACATGAAAACATGACTTAGCTTATGCAAAAAAATAACATCAGGTAAATATCACATAATATTTAAATCTCTTATATAAAGTTATAATACAATCAGTGCAGTGCTGCTATAAGAGCAGACACAGACGAATGAATGCACCTTATGGTCCTGTTTCAAACCAGAGAAAAGAGATTGATCAACAAATGGTTCTAGCAAAACTGGTTTATTACCTGAAAAATGTTAAGAGTCCTATTTTGTAACACAAACCAGAACAAAATCTTTATGGATTAAATACATTAAAATCATAAACACTAACAATATTGAAGTGAGAAAGGTCTTTCTCACTATTCCACCCAAAGACAAATCTTGAAAGACCTGCCATAACCCATAAATAAAACATAAAGGCAAATGACCAGTAAGTAAAACACAACACAGCAATGGCTGTCTGGTATCTAAGATGGTCTTTACACCCAAATTAAAAAAAAAAAAAAAAAAAAAAAAAAAAAAAAAAAAAAAAAAAAAAAAAAAAAAAGAAAAAAAAAAAAAAAT